>CAJQUN010000648.1:0-262301 GCA_907163345.1 Haberlea rhodopensis | reverse complement strand
CCCACTGGTCAATGTCAATCCACGTCGATCAAGTTCAGAACCCAATTTTCAGCAATTTCTTCTTCCCCACTCCTTTTACGGTTTTTTACGCAAAGTACAATTTAATCTAACTTGGCTGCCTATCATTTATTGGGCCCAATAAATGTCATGGCCCAAATACCCTATTAAAGATCTAGCCGCCCACACCTTAGTTACCCAATTCCCTAAAACAAGTAGCCTGAGCTGTTAACAAAATGAAATGGCGGGAAAAAACATTATAGATTCTGCAGGTTGCCCGTCCCACTACATCTCCTCCACCAGCGTCATGGACACGGCTTAAACCATCCTCCCCCGGCACAACGAATCGCGACACTTCCGGTTTCACCGCCTCCGCCATTGTACCTTCCGATTAATTATATGGCTGTAAGCGTTGGGTAATGCTCGAACCTGAATATCCATCCTCTACTTTCTCTCTGCTCGTACCCTACAGTTACCTCCCCATATTGGGTTTATCCGTATCCTGAAAAGAATCCGAGAACACTGCATCTCCTCCCTTCTGGTCTTCCCCTTCCACGTCTAGTAACCTTCCTAGGCTGCGATTTTGCTTTCCCCCTCGCCTCGAGGCCCGATTATTCTCGGGTGTTATCTTCTTAGCTGGGATCCTCTAACCCCGTTGTTAATTTGCTCATATTTTACTTCAGCGTGTTCTTCTTCAACACTGTTGTCCTCCTCTACACTGCAGAAGTCGTATCTTCACAGGTGGTCGGAAATTCTTCATTGAAGTTTGTTAGTTTCCTCATATTTTTCTTCAGCGTGTTTCTTCTCAACATTGTTGCCCTTCACCGTGTGGTCGGCAATTCTTCATTGCATTCCCAATTCCCCATCAGCTTCCGCAGTTGCTTGCATTCCAGAGCATCTTTCGAAGGTTCGTGGTTCATTCCCCTTCCCAACACAGCTCCCATGTAAGATTTGGGAATTCACAGTGCAAGCCAATAGAACCAAAGACCAGCCTCTCCTTTCAATGCTATTATCTAAAAAAAAAAAAAATCACATCCACCTGTTTTCAAACTTATAAAATGAATCAATATCACGAGTACTCACTTTTTGTCAAAATAAAAATCTAATAAGATTATACCCGATCCATCCTAACTGAATAACTGATCATTCAAGAATAAAAAATTTAGAAGAAAGGTTTGCCCTTGAGAGAAGAGTGAATTACGCATTTACACTACTCTTCTTCTTTAACATTTATTATGGTGATAGCAAAAGGTCTTCCCTCCAATGTAGTAAAGAATCTTCACAAATGACGTGCCCTTAGTGAAACTGAAAGGCACTCAAGAATACACAGATTAAAGTCAATACACAGTCAAACACAAATATGCTTTTAGAAACACTGTAAGTACCCAGCAGGTGGGTACACAAGCATGACACTGATACGTGAGATTGTGCCTGATTGAAAGAGTGTCTAGTGAATTTAATTTCACTGTAAACATAATAGAGCTTCAAAGGAAAAGGAATAGATTGACTCTTAGGTTAACACCGTGAAATTGAAAGATGTAAACTCAATTGATTTCACTTTCTAAACAAACTTTTGTTTCTTTTAAAAACATGGACCGATACTTGGATTGTCAACGCATAACAAAAATATTCCACTCCACAAAACATAGGATTCCACTTCGTAACAGTAATAATAAAGTCAGAAGAAAGTATAGCATGTAATACTCATACAGTTACTTCAGTGTAGTCCTTCGGGCGCCTGAGTCTAAGATTGCAGCCAAAAAAATGATTTTCCACCAAAAGATAGAGCAACAGAAGCATGCTCTGGGGTCAAAAATTCCAAAAGGGCTTGACCTTTCTCCTTGTGTATCTGCAGTAACGAGAAAATACTAAATCATTCTCTGAAACAAGCATAAGATGCAAATGAAGTAGACTGAAAAAAGGTTGAAACATACTATACAGCTGATACAGGGCTGGGTTCCTTGAACGTGCTTAAAACCAGATGACAAAAATAAATTGTTAGTACATTCCATTAGATCTTTCTCAGTGGCTGAAGCTGGCAAGTTTTCTACGTAAAGCCTCCTCATAGGTCGCGTTGCTTGTGTCAGCTGAATAGAGTCAGCATGCATCTGTGAGGATAATGTCAGATGAGAAATCCCAACTGGTTTCACTAGTGCTGGGAGTCACCGGAATACCATGGGGAAACTCATTTATGTTCAACTGTAAATTCTGATCTGAAGTGTGCAAGGAAACGTTGAACTGCTGGCGACTACGCTACTACCCCTTTCCATCAGGTGGTAAATCCCACGCAGCAAATTTCTTTTCTGGAGAACGACGAGAAGGAGAAGGAGTTTTGACAAGCAGCATTTGTTTTCCTCTTGTCTAGGCGAGTAACCCCCTAGAAAATTAGAAGACCAGTGTGTCTCTTGTGACTACTAGATCCATTACTGGATATCCTCTTCTTGTCAAACATCAGAATGATCTCTGGCTGGCTTGTCGTGAGGAAAATGTGACGGTGATTCTCCCATGCTGCCTCTTATATCTAGACGATGTGTTTATGCGCCTTTGGTGAATGTGAAGGAGACCTTCTACCTTGGTGTTTGTCACGCTCTCTGCTCCGAGATCGATTCCTCTTTACCCTTGGATTTTCATGATGGGCACCTATTAAGTCTATTCCTTCTGTTTCTGAATTGTGTTTCTTACCAGAAGTCCTGCCTCTAGTTTTATCTTCTTCATCCTGACGTTTGCTTTTGGTTTCTTTTTCAGATTTGTCCTCTTCTTGTGTCATAAAATTATCGGTATGGATTGTATCTCTCCCACTTCTTTTCTTAGACTCCTTCTCAGGGCCACCGGTCATAAGCTTCTCAGTTTTCCTGTTTCTGTAAACATGCCCGTCTTCATTATCAAGTGCATCCCTATTTAATTTAAATTTCTCTGGTACTTCTTTCAGAGATTAACTTCTTTCTAACAAAGTGGTTGGGTAGCTGCTTATAAGATCCATTATCATAATCATAAGTTGATACGACCACCCTTTTTTCTGTTTTGGTGATTATGTGCATCATTTTTTCCTTCTGTAGCTCTATTGCTGCTTATTATACTCTTTAACTTGATTTTAGTATCTGGAAATACAACAGCTTTATCCTGGACTAAGTTTTCATTCCTGTTAGAAGAACCAGAATCCCTTTTTTTCCAAGAGCTTAGCTTCTGAGAATCATCTGATATATACTTCGTTTCTGTAGTGATAAAATCCTCATTAGTTGCCCATGGGGATTCTGGCGAATGAAGAACTTTGTCAACGTTGTCCCTTGATGATGCAATATATGCCCGGACATCTGCACTTTAGCTGTATCTTCCCTGGTTTTCCTTCTAAGCATAATATCATCATAACTAATAGGTCTCGTCCGCGCTGAAGTTTCCTCCATGCCATCATCCTGGGACACTTGATTATTACTTCCAAACTTCTCTTTGTGTTGGCGAGATATTGTCATGATGCGGTGTTTTTAGCTTCCCAGATTCCAAATTTTAACGTTTGAAAAGAGTTTCAACACATCCCAACAGAAACTTGTAAAAATGTTCCACTATCAAAAGATTAAGATATCTATATATTAGCACCACTAGAGAGGGAGTAGTTTTTTCCAAGAGAGAATGTCAGCAGATGAACTACAGTATAAAAGTAATGTTTCATATTCATATTAGCAGGTCTTTTTATCCGTATATTGCTTTCAAAACACGTCAAAGGATAAAACTATTTGAAATACAAGAGAAAACATTCTCCCATTACTATATTCTATGTTAATGAATTCTTTTTATCACATGGGCACACAAGTTATGCCTATATTCATGCGACCTCAAAAATGTCCAAAGTCTTACCTCAGAATTATCCACTAGCGATGCAAACAAATTGATGAACCTACTTGGAATAAATTATTTAAGTATATATATCTTAATCACTAACAAAGCAATAGTTCATACATGCAAGCATTTTTCATGCTCATATGAACACGATTTGCAATTCATCTTGTATCACTCTGATTCTGTTCAACCTATCATCTAAGAAGGCAGACGCATTTTCAATGGGCAACAAGTAAAGTGATGTGACTAGAAATAGACACATCTAATACGTCTTGTCTACGATTGAGTATATTTTAATGGTAATTTGATGCATATGCTATCATCGATTTAAATCTTAATCTTAATCATTTGCATTTTGATTGATTGTTTGATAAGGGATAAACTAGAACGCTTGGGCTACTTAACTAAACGTAAGGTGAGATGTGGCTTTAATTATTAGAATGTATGTCCAACGATGAATATTCATATGAAAACTGAATCGTATATGAAGATCGATGATCGAGATAGTAAACCTCAATTGTAACCGATCGCTCTTTTCTCATAATTTAATTCAGCCTAGTTTAATTTTGCATATTAGTTTAATTCATAGTGCACCTTTTGCATCATTGTAGTAATTAATTGATTCAAACTTATATTTTATTTTGCATTAGTAACACAAAGATATACCTTTCCTCACGGAAAAGATCCCTACTCACACTACTATATTCATTATTGCTATTAACTTGAGAGGGTTAATTTGGGCGTACGCGATAAACACTACCAAATTTTGGCGCCTTTGTCGGGGAAGGCTTTTTCTTATTTTTGTATTAACTTTTTACTGATATTCATCTTCTCGTGCTTTTTACATGTTTGTTCATGCACACAGGTGATCTTTCATAAGAGGAAGACGAACATCAGAGGAAGACGAGCATCAATACGAGATAGAAAGGACTTTACACCGACTAAGGAGAGAAAACCAAAGGAAATTTAGGGAAGAAGAAGAAAGGATTAACATGGCAGAGAATCAGAGTCTAAGATAGCTAGCGAATCCTACCTTGGATAAACAGCCCCTCTGCATCAGTTTCCCTACTCTTGCTACTAATATTAACTTTGAATTAAAGTCTGGCCTAATACATCTCCTGCCCTCTTTTCATGGTCTTGTAGGTGAAGATCCCGCATAAACATCTGATGGAATTCCATGTAGTTTGCACTACCATGAAGCCGACTGGCATAACAGAGGAGAACATCAAATTACGAATTTTTCCCTTCCCCTTGAAGGACGCTGCTAAGGATTGGCTCTTCTACCTACCATCTGGATCTATCATTACATGGAGCGAACTGGAAATGATCTTCTTGGAGATTTATTTTCCAACCTCAAGGGCGACTAACATTCGCAAAGAAATATATGACATCAGACAACTCCATGAGGAATCACTTCATAAATATTGGGAGCGCTTCAAAAAGCTTTATGCAAGCTACCCTCAACATCAGATAAGTGAGCATTTATTTATTCAATATTTTTATGAGGGTCTTTTGCCAAATGACAGGAACTTGGTGGACGCTGCACGGGGAGGAGCATTTGTGGATAAGACACCAGAGGAGGCATGGCCACCAACTCTCAACAATTTGGGACTGCTCGACCTGACCACAAGCTTAGGAAGCAAAGCGAGGTAAATGTTTCTAGCCTCGAACAACAATTGATTGACTTAACTGGTCTTGTGAGACAGCTTGCAGTTGGAGTTGGACAAAGTGCTAAGGTATGTGGAATTTGTGCACTACCGGGTCATCCTACTGATACATGTCCCACACTTCAAGAACAACCTAGTGAGCAAGCAAATGCAGGGGCAGATTTCCGGGACAGCCACAAAGAAGATATGATCATTTTTCTAGCACATACAACCCAGGATGGCGAGATCATCCAAATTTGAGATATGGGAATCAAGCTGAACCATATATGCAGTCCAATCCACCGCCCTATAGACCACCATTCCAAAGGCCACAGCAAGCCATTCCAACCCCAACCCCAACCCCTGAGTATCTAGAAAATATTGTTAAATAACTTGCTAATGGCAATTTAAAATTTCAACAGGATACTAGATCTAACATCCAAAACTTGAGCACTCAAGTGGGACAACTGGCTACCGCATTGAATAGTTTGGAGGCTCAAGGATCACATAACTTGCCTTCACAACCAGTGGTCAACCCAATGGAAAATGCAAGTAAGATCAAACTAAGAAGTGGGAAAGAATTGGAGGCACCGGAGATGACGGAAACACCTAATGCCACACGCTAGGAAGAGACTGAACTCGAGCCTAAGGGAAAGGATTCCATACAAGTGAAGGAACAAAAAGGAAAATCTCCTCCAATTTATGATTATAAGATTGAACCCCATTTCCCTATTGCATTTAAGGAAGCTAGGAGGGATGAAAGCATCAAGAACCTCTACGAAACCTTTCGGAGATGCGAGGTGAACATTCATTCCTCTATTGGATGCTATCAAACAAGTGCTCCGCTATGCAAAGTTCTTAAAGGAGTTATGCACCGTCAAGAGGAAACAAAAGCTTAAAGGATGCCGCAAAGTAGAGTTGAGAGAGAACATCTCAGCAGTCATTCAAAGGAAAATCCCCACCAAATGCAAGGATCCAGGTATGTTCACTATCCCATACACAATTGATAAGACACGTCTTGAAAAAGCCATGCTGGATTTAGGAGTATCGATAATGGCATGCCATATTCTCTTTATGCATCATTAAATCTAGGACCTTTAAGTGAAGCTAGAGAGGTTGTCCAATTAGCGGATAGGTATAATGCAAACCCTAGGGGAATTCTAGAAGATGTGTTGGCGCAAGTAAATGAGTTGGTGTTTCCCGTTGATTTTTATGTGCTTGATATGGCAAAGGGTGATAATAATAGCCATATATTGTTAGGAGATCATTCTTAAAAACTTCAAAGACTAAGATAGATGTTCATAGTGGCACATTCATTATGGAATTTGAAGGCGAGGCCATTAAATTCAATATACACGACGCCATGAAATATCCTCGTGACGACGATGATACTGCTTATTCTATCGATATTATTGATTACGTCCCAATGTGTTTTTGAGATTGCAGATAAAGATGAATTTGAGGTAGCCCTCACCACCCCTCTCGGCCATCTTGAGGACGAGCTGCCACTTGGAGACGAGGTTGAACTCAACATCACCACCTTGGATACCACACCCGAGATGCAAGGTAATGTTTCTTTTGTTGTGTTACCTGTTTCTAACACTAGGCCGCTTCCTTTCGTATCACATGCACCCACTGTTGAGTTGAAATCATTACCAAGTCACCTAAAGTATGTGTTCCTTGGAGAAGGAGATACACTACCAGTGATCATCTCTAGCAAGTTAGGAGATGAACAAGAAAAGGAGCTCATTCAAGTGCTCGATGAGCACAAAACCGCCATAGGGTGGACCATTCTGACATTAAAGGAATAAGCCCGTCTGCATGCATGCATATGATTCTACTTGAAGAAGGAGGCAAACCTACACGTCAACCGCAAAGAAAACTCAAACCACCGATGATGGAGGTGGTGAAAGAGGAGATCTTAAAGCTTCTTGCAGTTGGAGTGATATACCCCATCTTTGATGGTCAATGGGTTATCCCGGTCCAAGTAGTTCCAAAGAAGACTGGCATCACAGTGGTGAAGAACAAAGATGATGAATTAGTCATTACCCGCATTCAAAATGGATGGAGAGTTTGCATCGACTATTGCAAGTTGAATACCGTGATCCACAAGGATCATTTCCCCTTGCCCTTCATTGATCAAATGCTTGAAAAGTTAGTATGTCAATCTTATTACTGCTTTCTTGATGGAAATTCTGGTTATTTTCAGATTGCTATTGCCCCGGAAGATCAAGAAAAGACGACGTTCACATCCCCTTTGGAACATTTGCTTATAGGCGCATGTCCTTTGGACTTTGCAATGCACCGGCCACTTTTCAGCGGTGTATGGTAGTATAATTTCTGAGTACACCGATCACATATTAGAGGTATTCGTGGATGATTTTACTGTCTATGGTGATTCATTCAATACATGTTTATCTAATCTTACACTTGTTCCCAAGAGGTGCATAGAAACCATCTTATGCTAAATTCTGAAAAATGCCACTTTATGGTGGAACAAGGTATTGTTTTGAGTCATGTGGTCTCATCGAAAGGTATGGAGGTAGATAAAACCAAAATTGACATTATTCAATCTCTACCCTACCCTATTTGTGTGCGGGATGTGCGTTCCTTTCTTGACCATGCAGGTTTCTATAGAAGATACATCAAGGACTTCGCCAAGATTGCATCGCCATTGTGCAGATTGTTGCAAAAGGAAGTTATGTTCGAGATTGATGAGGCGTACAAGACTGCATTTGATACATTGAAGGAATCCTTGACCTCCACACCCATCATTCAGCCACCTGACTGGAGTAAGCCATTAGAGATCATGTGTGACGCAAGCGACTATAGTAGGCGTCGTTTTGGGCCAAAGGATTGGAAAGATTTCTCATGCCATCTACTATGTATCCATGACCTTGAATGATGGCCAGCGAAATTATTCTACTATTGAGAAGGAGCTATCAGCTGTTGTTTTTGTTTTAGAAAAATTTCGTTCTTATTTGCTTGGTGCTAAAGTTATTGGTTATTCTGACCATGCAGCTTTCGCTACTTGATGACGACGAATGAGGCAAAGCCAAGGCTAATAAGATGGATCTTACTCGTGAGTGAATTCGACGTGGAGATTAAAGGCAAGCGAGGAACGGGAGAGAAAAGTGGCGGAACACTTAAGTCGCCTAACGCATGTGGAGGATACACCGCGTTTCAAGGAAGAATTCCCGGATGTATGACTCTTCACCATGCACGACATTTTACCATGGCATGCAAACATTGCTAATTTTTTGGCCACTAATACTTTCCCTAATGGTTTGAATAAGACTCAAAAAGCGAAGGTTAGAAGTGACGCCAAGTACTATGTTTGGATCCATACTTATGGAAACATTGTGCGGATCAAGTTATTCGGCGTTATAGCCCGGCCAATTAGGAATCTCTATACTCAATTTTTGTCATTCACATGAGGTTGGTGGTCAATTTGGAGCCAAACGAACAGCAAAGAAGATATCAGATTGTGGGTTGTTTTGGCCAACGTTATTTCACGATTCATATAATGTATGCATGTAATGCCATGAGTGCCAATGGACGGGTATCATATCTCAACGAAAGGAGATGCCCCAACAACCCATATTTTATAGTGAACTCTTTGATGTATGGGGCATCGACATCATGGGACCATTTCATAATTCTTATGGCCACATTTATACTTGCGATGAATTATGTGTCGAAATGGGTGGAAGCTTAGTTGACTCTAAAGTGGTTGCAAGTTTTATAAAACATAACATCTTTTCTAGGTATGGGACCCCAAGGGTAATCATAAGTGATCGAGGCACCCACTTTTGCAATAGGACTGTGTACAGTTTATTAAAAAAGTATCATGCGACACACAAGGTGTCCACCGCCTATCACACTCAGACGAATAGGCAAGCCGAAGTTTCCAATAGAGGAATCAAATCCGTTTTGGAGAAGACCGTAAATCCCACTAGGAAGGATTGGAGCTTGAGACTAGATGATGCGTTGTGGGCTTATCGGACTGCATACAAAACGCCAATAGGTATGTCTCCTTATAGACTAATCTTTGGTAAACCTTGCCATCTCTCTGTAGAGTTGGAACATCGAGCATATTGGGCCATCAAGCACTTTAACATGGCTATGGACGAAAACGGAGAGCATAGAAAACTACAATTACAAGAGTTGGTAGAGATCCGCAATGAGGCATATGAGAGTTCAAGAATCGACAAAGAAAAAACGAAGACATTTCATGACACGATGATCTCGTGGAAGGAGTTTGAAGTTGGTCAAAAAGTCATCCTCTACCTTTCCCGCCTTCGCTTATACCCATCGATGGTTGGACCTTTTATAGTAACTGCTATTTTTCCTCATGATGCAGTTGAGAATCAAAGCCTAGCAAATCAAAGAAGTTCAAGGTGAACGAACATAAACTAAAACATTGCTATGAAGGTTTCCACGCCAATGAAAAAAAAGAAGTGGATCTTGAAGATCCACCAAGCATCACGTGATCTATGGACTGGCGTCGGGCCACCGACGTAAAACAGAGGAGCTGCTAGGGAGGCAACCCAAGGGGAGTTAGTTTTCCCTTTCCTTTTTATTTCTTATTGCTTTCTTAGTTTAACTTTTCTCTTTCCTTACAATTTTGACTTACATTGGGAACAATCTACGATTTAAGTATTGGGGAGGGATTATTAGTATGTTTATTGCTTTCTTATTAGAAAAATACAAAAAAATATTCGAAAATTTGAAAAAATTTTGAGCTTATAGTAAATGATGAGCATGGTTTATTGAATCACTAGCCCATGATGTAACCTAATTGATAGCATGCATACTTTTTGAAAATATATGAATTGCTAACCTTGGAACACTTTGAACTCTAATGCAAATTATGCTTTGACATAGTAGTTGAATATTTTGAGCACGAATTGTCATGACTTGTGAAGTGTGCATAGCGTAGTGAAGATTGTGCGAACTTTTTGTGACCTTAGGAAGTCTCTGATACATGCTAGAACTTAACTACATGCTCTTTGAGGCGTATGTCTAGACTACTTACGAACATGAAAGTGATATAGGCGACATTTGATGTGTTTGAGCCTTTCAAGCCTACCACGTAAACAAAATCATCACTAGTACCATTTTTTAGCTTTAATGTAAAAGAATGGTTGTATGCTAAGTATACAAACAACCCCCATTCAACATCCATTGACTAGCTTATCATCTTCCATAATGAGCTTAAATATGATTTTTAAATCCATACATTTGAAGGGAATATGATGACATGCACTTGTATTATCAATGATTCATATGTTTGAGAGCTTTATTGTCAAAAGAATGAGATGCATGAAAGAAAATGGATTCCTTGAGAAAATTGCTAAAAATTTGACTCTAAGGGGTGCCAAGGCACGAAAGAGAGGAGAAAAAATTGAAATAAACCGTAGAAAATGAACAAAGTTTGAAAAAATCATGCAAGAAGAGAAGTTTATATTGTTTATATCATCATACTCTCTTGTTTGGTACATCTTTACCCTTTCTTTCATATGCCAATACCTAGGCCAATCTACAAGCTACAAAAGACCTACTTGATTTGAGTTTGCAAGTGGCCAAGATAGTGGAGAAGAGTGTGCAAGTGAGCTTATACTTGTGTTGGTGTACAACTTGAGCTATTGTGGGTTTCATTAATTGGACCTGTAATTTGTACTTAACACTTGTTTATGACCACACATATGTACACTGCTTTGTTGGGTATGAAATGCCTAGGGATTGAACTTGTTCCATTGTTACCTTCTTACCGCCTTTCACTGCTATGCTTGTTTATGATTGTTGAAGCATTAAAGTGAGGATAAGTTTGTTTGTTATGCAGCTATGAGCCACAAAAAGATTGTAGTCTTGTCTGATATACTCGAGGTCGAGTAAATATTAAGTATGAGGGAGTTTGATGTGACTAGAAATAGACATATCTAGTGCATTTAATTGTCTACGACTGGGTATATTTTAATGGTTAATTAGATGCATATGTTACCTAATCGTATATTTGTGTAAATGTAGGTGGAATCGAAGAAATCGAGCTAATAATGGCGAATAAGAACAAAGAAATGAATCGGAAATGAAAAGGGACCAAAATAGGCCAAAAAAAATGCATAAGAATTGACCAAGGGATCCGATCCATCGCCCCAAACCCCGCGATCGATCGCGCGAGGCAGGAAAATTAATCAACAAAAAATTCATCCTCGCGATCGATCGTTAGTTTGCCGCGATTGATCACGTTCCCGGAAAAAAATGAAAAAACTAAGCGGGCGATCGATCGCGAGCTCTACCAATCGATCGTGCCACAGAGTCCTCAAAAATATGGAAACTCGATTTTTACCATCTTTGGATAGATTTTTACCTACTATATCAGCCTCCTACCACATAACTCGAGATTGGGACCTCAAATCATACCATTCATCATATTTTAGACTTATAAGAATTTTCTCTCAATTGTTGAAGAAGAATTTGAATATTTCAAGGCACGGGACGGAAGTGACGCTCCGGAATCGTGCTACTTTTTAGTAACGTTTTTCCTTTTGTTTTTGATTATGCTTTTCATATTGGATTTTGATTGTTTTACGTTGAACATGAGTGGCTAAACTTCTTTTGATTCTTGGTTAAGGCAGACGATACAATGGAGTTTACGATTCTCGTGAGATTACGTTTGATTTGTTGATTTTTAATGAATATCAATTGTTTTTCTGATTTTATTGCTATGATTGTGGTGTTTGATTGTTAGATTGATTACCTAATTATTGTTCATGCAATCTAATGCTAAATTAGATATCAAATACGGAATCGTTTGATCCCTCTAATTTACGAAACAACTAAGATTAATAAATTTCCGCTTGTGAGTTTGTTAAATTCTTAGGAAAAACAATTGACTAAATTAAACATAGACGCTTGGATTATGTTGTTTAGCTTCATCGATCTCACTAGTTTTTATGCTTTCATCTATTTAAATCTTAATCGCTTGTATTTTGATTTATTGTTTGATAAGACTTAAACTAGAACGCTTGAGATATTTGGGGCCCCTTCTCTGCAACAGTCTATGTGACGTCTATTTATAATCTTTTCTTTACATAAACTACATCCTACTATTTTCATAGTCATTTTTGATACCCCATAATTAAAACACCATAACTTCGTATGAACCGAAATAGAAGATACACATATCCGGACCACTTTCTCAAGAAGATATACGGACCATTAATACCATATATGTGTATTTTGACGAACTCACCAAGGGTTACAAAAATAGCCGACGACACATCGGCTATTTTATGTAACCTACAAAGAGCTAACTTGGCAGCTCCGCTTCCTGATCCCTCTTTCGGATTTTGGAATTACGTTAAAAAATATATAATTTGATTTGTATTTGAATATTATTAAATTAAAACAACAAGATATTTGTGGCCCCTTCTCTGCAACAGTCTACCTGACGTCTATTTATAATCCTATAATAAGTATATTCAAACTTTTCTTTCCATAAACTACATACTACTATTTTCATAGTCATTTTGGTACCCCATAATTAAAACACCATAACTTCATATGGACCGAAATGGAAAATACACATATGGTATTAGTGGTTCGTATATCTTATTGAGAAAACGTAAGGTGAGACAGGACTTTAATTATTGGATTGGACGTCCAACGATGAATATTCAGATGAAAATTGAATCGTATATGAAGATCGATGATCGAGATAGTAAACCCCAATTGTAAAGTCAACCAAAAACCAAGTATAGCTCTTTTCTCATAATTTATTTCATCCTAATTTAATTTTGCATATTAGATTAATTCATAGTTCTCCTAGATTTGCATCATAGTAGTAATTTAATTGATTTCAAAATCCCCCTTGTATTTTATTTTGCATACGTTAAGACAAAGATATACCCTTCATCGTGGGATCGATCTCTACTCACGCTACTACATTCATTATTGCTATTAACTTGAGACGGTTAATTGCTATTAACTTGAGACGGTTAATTTGAGCGTATACGATAAACGCTACCATAAAGCAGGGAAAAAAGTCCCCCAAAATAACTCAGTAAAAACAATGTTTTCGAATGTGGTACTCAGTTCAGTAAATTCTGATAATCATTGCCTGAGATCTGCAGCATATTGATCGAAAAAGTTATCCTTTCAAGCACGAACTAAGTTGTGGAAAATACAACAGTGAACTGCTTTCGAAACTGCACCAGGCTGGGTGTTTCTTTCATCTCCTTATTTCCTTTCTTTTGATTAGTGTAGTAAACAATGTTCTGCCACGCACTTAACTATTGCTTTTAGACGCAAAGAATCAAAGATCTAACCATACAGCGGAATTGCAAGCCTGGGAACTATTCACAATAAATAGAACACTCACGATAATACAATAAACTAAGAGCTATACTCATATATTAAGATTTCAATTTACAGACCCAGAGATTTTGATGACATGATGAGTGTGCACAAGACCACAAAACTTATATTTTCTTTTAGGAAAATTAGATATAAAATTAAGAATATTTTCATTAAAGCGCCCACTCCACCCCCCCCCCCCCCCCCCCCACCCCCTGCTGCCTCTCCACCACTTAATTTTACCAAAACCTTTATAGGACTAGAAACAAAACAACGTATATGAAATCAATTCACATTGCCTACTTAAAACAAACTAAAGCAAATAGACACTTCAACAGCCAATCTTCTTCGGCTATAAAACGGAAATCCGCTTCTTGAAAGGAATAATCGAAACTAGACACTTACAATAGGATAAATATACATTAAAAATTCAGATTAACTAATATGTATATCGGATAACATAAACGACGAAAGGAAGTTGAAGAAAGAGGGGAAAAATGTATGAATTTAGTCTAGAAGATTGAAGAGGACGAGAACAAACCTGGTACCAATGTACGACGTTCCTCGGTAATCCTCAATTACGAGATTGAAATGTGGAACCAGCTTATCGGGGCAAATGGCGGTTAGGGTTTTAAAAATGATAGGAAATTTTGAGGAAGGCACGTTTTTGGCAGAAGGAAAGGAAAATGTCCACTGTAACGTTTTCATTTTGTGTTGCCCTGCTGGATTTATTTATACCAGTCATCTGTATAATGGTCCTATTTTTTTTTATTTAAATGATTTTATCTTAAAATTTGGAAATTATATTAAAATAAGAAATTTAGAGATGATATTTTTATAAATTTGTTGGTAATAAATTTCTTGTGACCTATGAGATGAAAATCACATGTACGGTATATTATCGTTGAATAAGCATTCGAGTTGGATAATTTTCTTTGTTATTTATAAAGTTTATTTTCTATAGCAATTATCTTGTAATCATATCATTATAGGCATTTATTCTAAACACATCCGTCGTTTATAATATATTATATAGATATATTAATCATTGAGTGTCCACAATATATATATATATATATGTATATATTATGTTTTATTAAATTTTAGAAATCAATGTCTTATAGGTTGTAGAAATTCGAGGAAAAAGAACAATTCAAAATTTTAAGTATTGTTATTAAAAAAAAAATTTAATATTTGTTTTTTTATAAGCTGGTGTTTGGATTAGGGGAAAAAAACACATGGAATTTTAAAATGCACTAATTTAGGCCCATGGATTTGATATTGAACTCAAATCTAAAATCCAAGTAGCTTCTCACTTCTCACTTCTCACTTCTCACTTCTCACATATTCTTCTTTCTGTATCACAATTTGGTTCTCAATGTAAGATTTTCTTTGGTCTATTATAGAATTGTGTTTATATACTTTTAGTGTCAAAGTAAGATTTTCTTTGGTCTATTATAGAATTGTGTATACTTTTATTGTCCCACTGAATTAGAATAATATCAACTCTGATTACTAACTTTAACTTTAATATTTTAAAGAAAAACAAATGCAAATCTTACAAACCAATCAACTTCCAAAAATCTGAATTCTATTTCTGGAAGTTTTATGAGTTGTGAGAAGTCTTCGGAAGAGGCGATTATGGCATGTTTGTGAGAATTTTCTATTTAAGCTGGTCCAAAAGTATCCTCGACCGTTAAACCCTTTTGATAACTCGATGTAATATTACTAGAATAATCTCTCACACACACTTTAAATCCTTGGATTTAATGATAATGCTCCAAGAAGGAAAAACCTACAACAATAATGAGTAATATGAATTTAGTAGTAATATGTTGTGTTTTGTACCTCTTACCGATTGAAACCATTATTTATAGTTTAGTTCGTTTCTATCAGAAACAGTTCAAGTCAAAGTGTACATCTATCAAATATAGTTCAATTTTATCCAAATATGAATGCATCTTATGTTGAGGGCCGCAACTCGATCTATATATCTACACCTTAACTGATTCATATTTGAATCAATATACATATCGTTTCTCAACTATCTCTTGTTTCTAATATCTCTCTTCATGCAAGGAATAAAGCATGCTGCCAAGCGAGAAACAATAATGAGGATAACGATCAAGTTTTTGATGCTGTTGCCGGCACTAGTCTTAATAATATCATATGAGATTAGTTGATTATAATTTAGCCAGTTATTTTTGTTTTTTTTTTGTATTTCTTACTACTCTTCACTACTAATGTTTGATTTACTCTTGCAGGCATTGCCCTTGTTTATGCTACGGAATGAACGACAAACATTTTAGCCTTTTGACCCAGAAATTGAACAAACAAATTGTACAAGGCTAAGACAAGCTAAAACACCCATGGATGAAAACGTGGAAACCGAGGAGGTGCCTGAGACTAGATCACTAATGGAATATGAACAACCATCATTCCAAGAATCATTGTCTAGCATCACTAGACAACCATTCAAGCGAACAACTTTGAGATCAAGCATGTCATCATCCAAATGATCCAGCATTCCGTCCAGTTTGGGGGATCGGCTACGGATGATCCACATGCTCATATCTCCAACTTCTTGGAGATCTGCTGTAAGGACCCTAGTTCCTTAAGTGCGGATTAAAGGCGTAAATAGAGCTAACATGCATCTAACAGAGTATAATGTTCGTGTTAATGCCATGAGTTGTTAAGATTACAGTGCCAAAATAAAATTTCAAAAAGGATTAATTACATTCCCAACCAATTGAATGTTAATCATATAGCTTTACACTACTCCTAGAGTAGAGACTATACAAAAGAATTATGCCTGCTATACCAAAAGCACTCCCCACAAGCTCACCGCATCAACCCGCCTTAGCCCTTCCACCCAAAAGTACCTACAGGAACAACCTCAAAACCATGAGCATACAACAAACCATATTCACAATAATATGATTGTAATTCAGAAATGCATAAACCGTAAATACGAATCACTTCCTGTATTTAACACATTTAAAAATACTCCCTTTGGTTGTCCCTGTACCACAATCATAATCAATAGATTATGACACCAATAATGTATGTCATGACATGCACTAATTTCAATGAATACCCATATCCAATTCCCAAGTCTTATTATATCAGTGGCATAATACCCCTCGCGTATGACAACGGAAATACCCATCGCTTAGACAATACAAGCGGCATTATTATCCCTCGCTATAATATGACAACGGTCGTGTTCTTCGCTTCATATTAGCGGCAAATATTCTCTCATCGCTACGGTATGACAACGGCAAGTATTCACATCGCTACGCCACCGGCGGCAAGTATTCTCCATCAATGGAATATAACCTCGACTCACAATCACATGCACCAATGCATCAAATATACACATGAAACCATAAATGTAAGGACCCTAATCCTTAAGTGCGGAATCAAGGCATAATAGAGCTAATATAAATAATCAGAGTGAGAAATAACGTGTTGAGTTTATGAGCTTAAGCATTACATGCCAAAAATAAGGACTTCCAAACATGGATTAATTACATTCCAATCAATGAATGTGTTCAATTATAGTTTTATACTACTCCTAGAGTAGATACTATCCAAAATAATCCTGTCCTTCAAGTCCCAAAAGCATCCTCAATAAGCTCACCATCTCAACCCGTCTAGCCCTTCTATCATGCCAAACGTGTACCTACAAGGACAACCCCCAAACATGAGCAATAATAATCATTCATGTTCAACACAATATGAAGATAAAGCGTAAATGCATAATCATAATAAACACTTCCTGTTTTCCCCATGCATTTCAAACGCTTCCGTTTGGTTGTCCCTGTACCATAACTCATGAGTATAATCAATAGATTATTTTTAATGGTCTAAACATGTCATGACATATACCAGCTCATCAATACCAAATACTGATCACCAATCCCTAGTCTGTCCATCACAATGTATTTTAATGCCCTCGCTTATTTACATATAGGCGGCATAGGATAACCTTGCTTCAATGGACTGCGGGACTCCCACCCCTCGCCTCTCATTGAGCGGCAAATACCCTTTCCTCGCCCTATATGATAACCACGCTCAAATGTGACATGCGGCGCTCCCACCCCTCGCTTCACATTTAGCGGAACCAAACCAAATAGCGGCAAGAATTAAAATCATCAAGGGATGACCACGACTCATGGGATATGCACCAATAATCATATGCATCTATAAACATCATGCATAACATGTATTTGCATCCACAATGCAATACCACATATATACTTGCATCCACAATGCATAACAATAAGTATATAAGATACATGTACCGTTGGGGTGCCCGTACGTCCACTACGTACCTTTCCAAAATGTAGGATATGGTAGGACTTCAATGCCTTGGCTGTGTTGCCACCTGGGATGGTTCTACACATTCACACAAATCAATATTAGAACCCAATAATAGTCCAATACCAAAAATCCTACAAAAAAATCCAAAAATACCATATTTTGGCCTTCGCGATCGATCGCCCATCACGGCGATCGATCGCCAAACCTCACTGTCCGAGAACCAAAATTTTTGCACCCTTCGGCGATCGATCGCCACCCCTGGCGCGATCGATCGCCAGTCCCGCCGATCGATCGCCCAAGAGTGGCGATCGATCTCCAAATGCTTGAAAAGCCCACTGCCTGGGCGCGATCGATCGCCTGGAATGGGCGATCGATCGCCAACCCCTGTTACCCGAAAAACCTCCATTTTTGCACCTCAAAACCATTCCAACCCATTCCAACACTTATACAATCAATCAACAACATAAATAACAACTTAAACCACCAAAATACACCTTAAAACAACCATAAATCCAACCTCCAAACAAAACCACAATAACCCAACACAAACCAATTTCAAAACCTTTCAAAACCAACTCAAACTTAAACAAAACCTTACAAAATTAACCATGAGGTATCCATACCTCTTGGGGACCTCAAATCACCCAACAATCTCCACAAAACAAGATTTTTGAAAGGTTTCTCTTCTCCCCAAAGCTCAAGCTCGAAAATGAAGGAAGAAGGGTTTGTTGGAAGTTGATTTGGTAAAGTTAAAAAGTGATGGATGGTAAAGTGGGGTTGGGGATAATAAAAGGTGAGTTTATTTAAAATGCCATCCACAAATCATGGTGTATAAAACACCCCAACATGATATTTTCCAAAGCATTAAACCAAATGCACCAAAATATCAATTAAACACATGATTTCTAATTAATTGCTAACCAAGGCAAATAAATCATGCTTCCAACCATAATTCCCAACAGGCCCAACATGCACCCTGAAATGCTACCCGATCACATCTACCATGTGACTAAGCATTTCAACATAATAATTCCAACACATAATTAATTACCACATAATTAATCATATAAACGCAATTAATGCACCAAATGCAATTAACCATTTCGGGGATATCACAATACTCCCCTACTTATAAGATTTCGTCCTCGAAATCACATGCACTTACCCCAACAGGAAACTAAACATAAACACATACCAGAGAATAGTTCCGGGTAGTGCTGAACCATATGCCGCTCCGTCTCCCACGTAGCCTCCTGGACACCCTGCGATCCCACTGAACCTTGATCATAGGTATCACTTTGTTCCGAAGTCTACGGTCTGCTCGATCCAGAATTCTGACAGGCCGTTCCACATAAGACACATCGGACTCTAACTGAACTTCGGAAGGCTGTAAAACATGCGACGGATCCGGCTCATACTTCCGCAGCATCGATACATGAAACACATCATGTATACCAGATAAAGAAGGCGGCAAAGCCAGTCGGTAAGCTAAGGTGCCAATGCGCTGCAAAATCTCGTACGGTCCAACATACCTCGGAGACAGTTTCCCGCGCATCCCAAATCGCACAACGCCTCTGAAAGGCGAGATCTTCAAAAAGACCTTATCTCCCAACTGAAATTCCAACGGTCTCCGCCGTTTATTCGCATAAGCTGCTTGTCTGTCCTGGGCCGCTTTCATTTTCTGCCTTATCGTCTTTATCTTTTCTTCCATCTCCCGAATCAACTCCGGTCCTCCGACCGATCTGCGGTCCAAATCATCCCAACACAAGGGTGATCTACACCGTCTGCCATAAAGAGCTTCAAACGGAGCCATCTGAATACTCGCCTGGTAGCTATTGTTATAAGAAAACTCTACCAAAGGCACTGAATCCTGCCAAGAGGCATCGAACTCCAAAACACAAGCTCTCAGCAAGTCCTCGAGCGTCTGAATTGTGCGCTCGGTCTGGCCATCCGTCTGAGGATGATAAGCAGTGCTCAATCTGACTTCAGTTCCCAAGGCTGACTGAAGGCCTTCCCAAAAATGAGATGTGAATCGCGGATCTCGATCTGACACTATGGAAACGGGGATCCCATGCAATCTCACCACATCTCTAATATACAACTGCGCCATCCTCAAAAATGTGAAAGTCATGCTATAGGGGATAAAGTGGGCTACCTTAGTCAATCTGTCCACAATCACCCAAATAGCATCAAAGCCTGAAGCACTCCTCGGCAAATGAGTCACGAAGTCCATGGAAATGTGCTCCCACTTCCACTTCGGTATCTCCAAGCTTCTCAACTCGCCGCCAGGTCTCTGTCTCTCTGCCTTAACCTGCTGGCAGATCAAACACCTCTTCACAAAAGCGACGACATCATTCTTCATCCTTTTCCACCAAAACTGACCACGCAGATCTTTATACATCTTCTTCCCGCCTGGGTGGATGCTAAGTCTGCTACATTGAGCTCGTTCCAAGATCCCTTTACGCAGCTCCGGCGTACTCGGAACCACCCAACGGTCACCCAATCTCAAAGACCCGTCATCGGCCACTCTGAACTTCGTTGGCTGACCAAGATGTACTAAAGATAACCACCTCTGAACCTCATCATCTGACCTCTGAGCTCTCCTGATGTTCTCATAGATGTCTGGCTCGGCTAACAGAGTCGATACATACACAGGCGATGCATCTATGTCAAAATCATAGCCCAGATGGCAATAAGAGGTCATCATAGCCAACAGATGAATGACGTCCTCAGCAAAACTCCTCACTTTCCGGCTCAAAGCATCTGCTGTCAAATTGGCTTTCCCGGGATGGTACGCTATCTCGCAATCATAGTCCTTGAGTAGGTCCATCCACCTCCTCTGCCTCATGTTCAGCTCTGCCTGAGTGAATAAAAACTTGAGGCTCTTGTGATCCGTGTAAATGGTAAACGAAGTACCATACAAATAATGCCTCCAAATCTTCAGGGCGAAGATGATAGCCGCCAATTCCAAGTCATGAACTGGATATCGGGTCTCATGCGGCTTCAACTGCCTCGATGCATAAGCTACCACATGCTTATCTTGCATCAGAACACACCCAAGGCCCTGAAGTGATGCGTCAGTATACAGAACAAATCTGGAGTTCTCCGTAGGGATCACTAACACTGGCGCCGTCGTCAACCGGTGCTTTAACTCCTGGAAGCTCTCCTCACAAGCTTCTGACCAAAAGAAAGGTACACCCTGCTGGGTCAACTGCGTCAGCGGCTTGGCAATCTTCGAAAAGCCCTCGACAAAGCGTCGATAATACCCGGCCAAACCCAGAAAACTCCGTATTTCCGGCACAGAAGTGGGGGCAGCCCACTTCATCACAGCCTCAATCTTCTTGGGATCTACAGATATCCCGCTGCTCGATATGACATGCCCCATAAACACTACACTGCTCAGCCAAAATTCACACTTACTGAGCTTAGCATACAACTGATGCTCTCTGAGAATCTGAAGCACTGTCCTCAAGTGTTTCACATGCTCTTCCTCGCTCCGGGAGTAGATGAGAATGTCGTCAATAAACACAATGACGAACTGATCAAGATACGGCTGAAACACTCTGTTCATCAGACTCATAAGGACTGCTGGAGCATTCGTCACGCCGAACGGCATCACTAGGAACTCATAATGTCCATATCGGGTCCGGAATGCTGTCTTCTGCACATCTTCCTCTCTGACTCGAATCTGATGATACCCGGATCTCAAATCAATCTTGCTATACACCCTAGTACCTTGCAACTGATCAAACAGATCGTCAATCCTTGGAAGAGGATACTTGTTCTTCACTGTAGCCTTATTCAGTTGCCGGTAATCGATGCACAACCGCATCGAGCCGTCCTTCTTCTTCACAAAGAGAACTGGTGCGCCCCATGGCGACACGCTCGGGCGTATATATCCCTTGTCAAGGGGATCCTGCAACTGTTCCTTTAACTCTCTCAACTCAGCCGGTGCCATCCTGTAAGGTGTACGAGAGATAGCGGATGTCACTGGCAACAGCTCGATCCCAAACTCAACTTCCCTAGCCGGTGGGAATCCTGGGATCTCTTCTGGGAATACATCAGCAAACTCTACCACTACTGGCACATCCTCAACTCCGAGTTCTTTACTCTTCCCAGACGTGTCCACGGCATAAATGAGATAGCCCGTGTGTCCATGTTCCAACAACTGAGTCATCTTGATCGCTGAAATCAACGGAATCTTCGCACGAGAACCGTTGCCATAGAAGGTCCACTGACTGCCCAACTCAGGTCTGAACTTCACTGTCCTCTGTCGACAATCTACCACTGCCTGATATCTGTTCAGAACATCAATACCCAAGATGCAGTCGAAGTCTGACATACCCAGCACAATCAAGTCTGATCTCAATTCGTTGCCCTCAAAATAAATGAGGCAGTCTGCCATAAACTGATCAGCAACAACATTTCTTCCAGTGGGTGTCGAGACAAAGAGAGGCGTGGGTAAAGAAGACGTGCGCATATGGTGTCTTTCCACAAAACCCACCGATACAAAAGAGTGGGAGGCACCTGTATCGATCAAAATAAAAGCAGGGTACGTAAATAAATGACACGTACCGGCGATCACCTCCTCTGGGGCTGCCTGGGCCTGCTCCTTGGTCAGTGCATACACCTGCCCCTGGGGTGGTCCTACTGTCTGACCTCCCGATGGTTGAGGCCCAAACTGCTGCCTCTGCTGCACCGTCCTATCATCAAACCTCGGCCTGTTGCCCTGAAACTCAGACTGTCCTCCCCGAGTGGGGCAATACCGAGCGATGTGGCCCATCTTGCCACAGATATAACATGCAGGACACTTGTTTGAAGAATGTGGCCCTCCACAATTGTTGCACCTCGGCTCTCCCGGCCTATCCCCTTGCGTGGATCCTCGGTTGGCGGACCAATTGCCCTTCTTGTTATCCTGCTTCTGTCCAAAGAATTTCTTTCCACCAAATCGCGAAGATGAAGAGGCACCACGAGGCTTAAATGGCTCTCCTCGGGGCCTCAAACTATCATTGGTCTGCCTCTGTTGCGGTACCGGTGGTGGCATAGCACCAGAATAAGCTCCCACCCCTAGCTCGGCAAGCTCCGCCCTTGTGAGAGCATCATCAAAAGAAGTTGGGTTATTGGTGATAACCCGGTCATAGAGCTCCGGTCGCAACCCTTTCATAAAATTCCTCATCTTTGCGTGCCCATTGGTGGCAATGTGGGGAACATACCTCAGCAACGAAGAGTACCGTGTGGCATAGTCTGCCACTGTCATGTTCCCCTGCTTCAAACTTGTAAATTCATCCTCCTTTGTCTGTCTCGCCGCTGCGGAGAAGTACCGGTTCAAAAACCTAGTCCTGAAGAGTGTCCAATTAATCACAACACCTAGTGCTCTTAGCTCCATCACCGTGCTCCTCCACCACATGAGAGGTTTCTTTGCTAACTGAAACTCCGCCAGCCTCAGCCAAGCTGTAACAGCACAAGGAGCCGATACAAAGATCTGTTCAAGTCTTTCCAGTCACTCTTCAGCCTCTTCTCCGGACTCTGTCCCCTCAAACCGGGGCGGATGATACGACAGAAATTGTGTCAAGCTGATCTCACCCGGCAGTAATAACTGAACCACTGGTTCCATGCCTACGGCAGGTGGAGGTAGAGGGTTTGCCTGTCCGATACTTGCATTCACACTACCAACATCTCCAACCTCCTCATTAGCAGCCATGCTGTAACACAAATGTTAACAACAATTAAAAGCAATATATATGTTATGCCGTTAGATAACAGGAATGAGAATAAGCACGTTAGTATAACAGGATATACATTAATATGCACCACATGCATAAACATGCTTCAAATGTAAGCACCTAGCCAAACATGCTAAGGCTACCCTTCACTCGTTCCCGGGTTCTCTAACCACTGCTCTGATACCACTAATGTAAGGACCATAATCCTTAAGTGCGGAATCAAGGCATAATAGAGCTAATATAAATAATCAGAGTGAGAAATAACATGTTGAGTTTATGAGCTTAAGCATTACATGCCAAAAATAAGGACTTCCAAACATGGATTAATTATATTCCAATCAATGAATGTGTTCAATTATAGTTTTATACTACTCCTAGAGTAGATACTATCCAAAATAATCCTGTCCTTCAAGTCCCAAAAGCATCCTCAATAAGCTAACCATCTCAACCCGTCTAGCCCTTCTATCATGCCAAACGTGTACCTACAAGGACAACCCCCAAACATGAGCAATAACAATCATTCATATTCAACACAATATGAAGATAAAGCGTAAATGCATAATCATAATAAAACACTTCCTGTTTTCCCCATGCATTTCAAACGCTTCCCGTTTGGTTGTCCCTGTACCATAACTCATGAGTATAATCAATAGATTATTTTTAATGATCTAAACATGTCATGACATATACCAGCTCATCAATACCAAATACTGATCACCAATCCCTAGTCTGTCCATCACAATGTATTTTAATGCCCCTCGCTTATTTACATATAGGCGGCATAGGATAACCTCGCTTCAATGGACTGCGGGACTCCCACCCCTCGCCTCTCATTGAGCGGCAAATACCCTTTCCTCGCCCTATATGATAACCACGCTCAAATGTGACATGCGGCGCTCCCACCCCTCGCTTCACATTTAGCGGAACCAAACCAAATAGCGGCAAGCATTAAAATCATCAATGGATGACCACGACTCATGGGATATGCACCAATAATCATATGCATCTATAAACATCATGCATAACATGTATTTGCATCCACAATGCAATACCACATATATACTTGCATCCACAATGCATAACAATAAGTATATAAGATACATGTACCGTTGGGGTGCCCGTACGTCCACTACGTACCTTTCCAAAATGTAGGATATGGTAGGACTTCAATGCCTTGGCTGTGTTGCCACCTGGGATGGTTCTACACATTCACACAAATCAATATTAGAACCCAATAATAGTCCAATACCAAAAATCCTACAAAAAAATCCAAAAATACCATATTTTGGCCTTAGCGATCGATCGCCCATCACGGCGATCGATCGCCAAACCTCACTGTCCGAGAACCAAAATTTTTGCACCCTTCGGCGATCGATCGCCACCCCTGGCGCGATCGATCGCCACCCCTGGCGAGATCGATCGCCAGTCCCGCCGATCGATCGCCCAAGAGTGGCGATCGATCTCCAAATGCTTGAAAAGCCCACTGCCTGGGCGCGATCGATCGCCTGGAATGGGCGATCGATCGCCAACCCATGTTACCCGAAAAACCTCCATTTTTGCATCTCAAAACCATTCCAACCCATTCCAACACTTATACAATCAATCAACAACATAAATAACAACTTAAACCACCAAAATACACCTTAAAACAACCATAAATCCAACCTCCAAACAAAACCACAATAACCCAACACAAACCCATTTCAAAACCTTTCAAAACCAACTCAAACTTAAACAAAACCTTACAAAATTAACCATGAGGTATCCATACCTCTTGGGGACCTCAAATCACCCAACAATCTCCACAAAACAAGATTTTTGAAAGGTTTCTCTTCTCCCCAAAGCTCAAGCTCGAAAATGAAGGAAGAAGGGTTTGTTGGAAGTTGATTTGGTAAAGTTAAAAAGTGATGGATGGTAAAGTGGGGTTGGGGATAATAAAAGGTGAGTTTATTTAAAATGCCATCCACAAATCATGGTGTATAAAACACCCCAACATGATATTTTCCAAAGCATTAAACCAAATGCACCAAAATATCAATTAAACACATGATTTCTAATTAATTGCTAACCAAGGCAAATAAATCATGCTTCCAACCATAATTCCCAACATGCCCAACATGCACCCTGAAATGCTACCCGATCACATCTACCATGTGACTAAGCATTTCAACATAATAATTCCAACACATAATTAATTACCACATAATTAATCATATAAACGCAATTAATGCACCAAATGCAATTAACCATTTCGGGGATCACATAATGCATATCCAATCTATGTATGCAACCATGATGCATAACTGATGTGACTAGAAATAGACACATCTTTAGCGCTTAATTGTCTACGATTTGGTAGGTTTTGATGGATAATTTGATACGTATGCTACCTAATCGTATATTTGTGTAATTGTAGGTACAATCGAAGAAAACGAGCTAAAAATGATGTGTAAAGACCAAGAAAAGACATGAACATGACAAGGACTCAAAGTTAATCAAGAATAGGGCAAAAACGTAATTTTGGAGGAGGCGATCGACCGCATGGAAGAGGCAATCGATCGCCTATGGACAGAAACTTGAGCAACAAAATTTACGAAGCAGCGATCGATCGCCACTTTATAACGATCAATCGCCTGAGGCTACTGGAGGGAAGCGATCGATCGCCACTTTATAGCGATCGATCGCCACAAGCATTTTGCTGAAAAAAATAACGAAGCGATCGATCGCCATAAAAGGGGCGATCGATCGCCGAAGAGTCCGAAATTTTGGAAATAAGTCTTTTACCATGTTTAAAAGATTGTAACCTAGTTTTAAGCCTCCATACCTCTTGAACTCGATTTTACACCACCTCTTAGACAGATTTTCGAGCCTTTAGAATATTGTTAGGTTTTTAGAAGATTTTTCTTTCAAGTTTTATCAAGAACAACGCGAAGAACGGAACCGAAATCGACAAGCCGGAATCGTGATTCGTCTTAGTAATTTCTTTTCCTTTGTTTATTTAATGTTTTCGAATCATATTTTATTATTTTTAGATTCAATTATGTTAGGCTAAACTCTTAGATTCTTGGTTTAAGGGATACTTGCTTTTGGATTTGAATCTCTTGTGAGAATTTTGGTTTGTCTATTGAATTTAATTTCGATTTCAATTCTGTTTCTTGGTATCGATTTCAATGATTATTGTGTTTGTTTATTAGATTGATCACCTAGTATTCACATGCATAATCGATAGCTAATTAAGAAGCAACTAAGATTAATAATTACCGACTGTAGGTGTTATTGAATTCTTTGGAGAAACGATTGGGTAATCAATAATTAACGGCTGTAGTTTCTATTGATTAGATTTATCGAACTCACTAGTTTTGAAATCTATCATTGATTTAATCATTAACGGCTGTAGTTTTGATTAGAGATTTGATAAGGGTCGAATTGAATGCTGTTTTCTCTTTGACTACGAATAAGGTGGGTAGGAATTCAATTTCCAATCGATGAATAATTGAAAGAATTCGAATGTTAGTGATTTGATGATCAAGAGAGAATTTTCCAAAAGTAAAGTTGACCGAAAACCAAGAATCGCTTCACTCTCATAAGTTTTAACCGTTTTATTTAATCTCGTTAATTAGTTTAATTCTTAAAACTTGCTTAGTAGTAATCACTCAACCCAAAAACCCCCTTTTTACTATTCGTTTTTAAATTGACACGAAAAAAATACTATCTTCCCTATGGGATTGATCCATACTCTCGCTACTACATACTTTTGCTATTAACTTGAGACGAGTTAATTTGGGCGTATGCGATAAGCGCTACCAAATTTTGGCGCCGTTGCCGGGGAAGGCATTGGTATTATTTTGTGTCGATTTTTTTATTTGTTATCCCGCATTACTACTTTGGTTTGTTGATGAGTACAAGTGGATCGTTTAGTCACGAAGATAACTTTCACTACGATCCTGAGATAGAGAGGACGCTACATCAAAGAAGAAGAGAAGCAAGGCTGCTTGAAGAAGAAGAAGAGAGGACCATGATGGCTGCAAATCAAAGTTTGAGGCAGTTGGCGAATCCTAACTTGGATCAACAACCTCTCTGCATCACTTTCCCTGCCTCGCAAATAACGTAAATTTCGAACTCAAATCTGGTTTAATTCACTTATTGGCAGCTTTCATGGTCTTGCAGGAGAAAACCCGCACAAGCATTTAATGGAATTCCACGTGGTGTGCACTACTATGAAGCCGACCGGAATTATTGAAGATCAGATCAAGTTAAGGGCTTTCCCTTTTTCTCTAAAGGACGCTGCAAAGGACTGGCTATTCTACTTAGCGTCAGGCTCAATCACAACCTGGACTAACCTCCAAAGAGTATTCCTGGAGAAGTATTTTCCTGCTTCAAGGGAGACCAACATAAGTGTGAGACCCCGTTATCTAAACAAGATACTAAGGTGCGATTAAGAGAACTAAACAACTAAACATATATATATCAGAGTATTAGGCCGTGTTGACCACCTGAGCTTAAGAGATTACAGTACCAAAAGTTCAAAAAGGAATTATACACATTCCTAACGAAAGGTACTACAATATAGCTTTACCCTACTGCTTGTAGAAACTATATAAAACTGACTCTCTATACAGCCAATCCTGTAGCACTCCTTACAGCTCAGCGTTTTCAACCCCGACCCTGGTTCTCATCATCAAAAGCACCTACAAAGACACCCCCAACACATGAGCATATCATAGTTCATATTCAACATAATATGAATGTAATGCATAATGCATAATCATAGATATGAAATACTTCCTGTATTTCCAATGCATTTAAAAACGCCCATTGGTTGTCCATGTACCATAACTCAAAATCAATTCAATGTATGATGTTATGGCTTGTATGAATGTCATGACATTACTTCACTTCTTAAATCTTTACTTCTTTCTTAGTCAGTTTATCATCAGTGTATTTTAATGCTTCTTACTTCTTAACTTCATAATGAGCGGTACCATCTTCCCCGCTTCATTATTTCATAACAAGCAGTACCTTCTTCCCCGCTAGCGGTACCCTCTTCCCCGCTCTTCATACTAGAGGTACCTTCTTCCCCGCTTAGTATGGTATACCCCGCCTCCATGTGCAAGCCTTGCTCCACATTTTTAGCGGTATAAGCGTAAGCATTAAAAATCATCACTACGATAACCCTGACTCGTGGAATACACACTCTTTATTCCACAACATACATATGCAACAACAATGCATAATAACATGTATCATAACACATAATGCCCCACTTTGCATCTTATCATATGTCAATTAATGATCATTTAATACATGTTACCGTTGGGATGCCCGTACGTCGCTTACGTACGTTTCCAAAATGTGGTGTGTTGCAGGACTCTATCCCCTGCGCTGTGTAGCTATATGTGAAGGCTCTACACCAGTGTACAACACAATATTAGATGTCTTATCATAATCCAATACCAAATTTAAACAAATTCCACATTTTAAAAAAAATCAGGCACTACCGATCGATCGGCCCTCATCACCGATCGATCGGTGATCACTACGAATTTAATAAAAAAGCTACGGCTTTTGCCGATCGATCGATGTTCTTTACCGATCGATCGGTAGCTCTGTTTCAGTGCGATTTTTCCAGAATTCTCTAACACTGATTTTCATACCCTTCGATCTAGCATGTAAGACATACAACATGCCTAACCCAACATGCTAGCAGCTACAAGACACTACCCTGAGTGTATTCATAACAAATTCATACCCCAAACTCAAACCCACATGCATTAAAAATACCCATTTACATCAGTACTCAACCAACCTTTCCGGAAACAGGGTAACATATTTCATTTCCAGATTTCTTGAGCACCTCATTTCATGCTATTAAAGCTACAACATATAACATAAAACATGCTCGAACAAAAACGCCATGGGCTTTACAAAACTACCATGCATGTACTCAAATCATAGGTTTACCAAAAACCTAGCTAACATGCATGATAACGCCTTCACAACATCACTCCCATCCCATATTTTCTAGAAAAACAGGGCATACACCTTACCCAGATTTTCGAACACCATATTTTACATGCTTAAATCCTTCACATAAAACATGTAACGTGCTTAAGGAAAAATACTGGAAGCTTCATAACAACACCATGTAAGCATTTAAATCGAAGGTTTTAAGAAACCTAAGCTAACATGCCATTTTCACACCACTTAAAAACATGAACTTAATCAAGGTTAAATAAAAAACAGAGCATGGTTTCTCACCCTACTTTGCTCCGATTTTTGGAGGGTCTTCAAGCAATGAAAATGGAAGGGCTCCACACGATTTTGCTTAGCAGATGCTGGAGATTATTTGGGAGAGAAAGGGCGAGATTTGGAGTGGAGGAGAAGGGTGAAATGATTGTGCCAAGTGGGGTGGATAGTCAGCTACTTGCACAGCTGATTGGTATGGGTTGGGGGGGGTGGTTGGGTGTTGGGTGGTATGATGTGTTATGTTTTGGTCCCGGTATTTAGCACGATGTATTAAAATATCCTCACATGATATTATAGTATTTTCTCAATAAAATACTTCAATTCCCATTTAAACATGCTTCACCAAAACAAATAACACACACCCCAAATAAATATGCCACAACCCCAAAATCCCAACATATATCACATGCAATCCCATGAATTAACACCAAAATCATCATAATTTAATTAATGATTAAAATCACATAATCATTTTGGGGATATCACAATACTCCCCTACTTATAAGATTTCGCCCTCGAAATCAGCATGCACTTACCCAATATAAAACAAAACATAAATCACATACTAGAAAACAGTTCTGGATAGTGCTGCACCATGTGTCGCTCTGTCTCCCACGTGGCCTCCTCGACACCCCTACGATCCCACTGAACTTTGATCATAGGAATAACTTTGTTCCGAAGCCTGCGGTCTGCCCTATCCAAAATCCTGATAGGCCGCTCCACATAGGAAACATCAGACTCAAACTGCACCTCTGAAGGCTGCAACACATGAGAAGGATCTGGCTCCTACTTCCTCAGCATAGACACATGGAATACATCGTGTATACCAGACAGAGAGGGCGGTAAAGCCAAACGGTACGCCAGAGTACCAACACGCTGCAAGATCTCATACGGCCCTACATATCTTGGGGATAACTTTCCCCGCATCCCAAACCGTACCACACCTCTGAAAGGTGAGATCTTCAGAAAGACTCTGTCGCCCAACTGAAACTCCAACGGCCTTCGCCGCTGATTGGCATACGCTGCCTGTCTGTCTTGAGCTGCCTTCATCTTTCTCTTGATAACTTTTACCTTTTTCTTCCATATCCTAGACCAACTCTGGTCCTCCGACCGATTTACGGTCCACATCATCCCAACACAAAGGCGACCTGCAACGCCTACCATATAGGGCTTCAAATGGAGCCATCTGTATGCTAGCCTAGTAACTGTTATTATAAGAAAATTCCCCCAAGGCTACTGAGTCCTGCCAAGAAGTGTCGAACCCCAGCACACAAGCCCTCAACATATCTTCGAGCGTCTGTATCGTACGCTCGGTCTGTCCGTCAGTCTGGGGATGATAGGCTGTGCTCAACCTCAACTCTGTACCTAGAGCTGACTGAAGACCTTCCCAGAATTGAGATGTAAACCGCGGATCTCGATCAGACACAATCGAAACAGGGATCCCATGCAGTCTCACCACATCTCTAACATATAACTGTGCCATCCTCAAGTACGTGAAGGCCATACAGTAGGGAATGAAATGAGCACTCTTAGTCAATCTGTCGACGACTACCCATATAGCATCAAAACCCGAAACAATCCTCGGTAAGTGGGTCACAAAATCCATAGACACGTGCTGCCACTTCCACTCGGGTATCTCCAAACTCCTTAGCTCACCACCGGGCCTCTGCCTCTCAGCCTTCACCTGCTAACAAATCAAACAGCGCTTGACGAATGAAGTAACATCCTGTTTCATTCGCCTCCACCAGAACTGGCTGTATAAATCCTTATACATCTTCTTCCCGCCCGGGTGGATACTCATCCTGCTGTAATGAGCTCGCTGTAATATACCCTGCCGCAACTCGGGTGTATCTGGAAGCACCCATCTGTCGCCAAGCCTCAGAGAACCGTCCTCAGCCACTCTGAATCTCGATGGCTGACCTGAATGAACCACTGACATCCATCTCTGAACCTCTGCGTCGGTCCCCTGAGCCTTCCGGATGTGTTCATAAATGATTGGCTCAGCTAGCAAGGTCAATATCCGTACTGGTGAAGTAGATACATAATAATCAAACCCCAACTGACAGTAGGAGCCCAACATAGTCGTTAGACACATGGCATCCTCTGCTGTGCTCCTCACTTTCCGACTCAAAGCGTCAGCTGTCATGTTTGCTTTTCCTGGATGGTATTCGATTTCACAGTCATAGTCCTTCAGCAGGTCCATCCATCTCCTCTGCCTCATATTCAGCTCAGCCTGTGTAAACAAGAACTTCAGGCTCTTGAGATCAGTGAAGATGGTAAATGAGGTACCATATAAGTAGTGTCGCCATATCTTCAAGGCAAACACTATAGCCGCTAACTCCAAATCATGGACTGGATACCTCGTCTCGTGTGGCTTCAATTGTCTAGAAGCATAAGCCACTACATGTCTGTCCTGCATCAGTACGCATCCTAGGCCCTGTAGCGATGCGTCAGTATAAAGAACAAATCCTTTGTTCTCCCTAGGGATCACCAAAACTGGTGCAGTAGTCAGTCTGTGCTTTAATTCCTGGAAACTCTGCTCACAAGCCTCTGACCAACAGAATGGGACTCCCTTCTGAGTCAGCTGTGTAAGTGGTTTGGCGATCTTTGAGAAACCCTCGACAAAACGTTGGTAATAGCCAGCCAAACCAAGAAAACTCTGAATCTCACTGACTGAAGTAGGGGCGGACCAATCCATAACTGCCTCAATCTTCCTGGGATCTACTGATATCCCCTCTCGAGAGATAATGTGACCCAAGAATGATACACTGCTCAGCCAAAACTCACATTTGCTGAGTTTGGCGAACAACTGGTGATCTCTGAGAATCTGTAGTACTGTCCTCAAATGATCGGCATGTTCCTCCTCACTCCTTGAGTAGACAAGGATGTCATCAATGAACACGATCACGAACTGATCGAGGTACTCCTGAAATACTCGGTTCATCAGGCTCATAAATACAGCAGGGGCATTTGTTACACTGAACGGCATAACTAGGAACTCGTAGTGCCCGTACCGAGTCCGAAAAGCTGTCTTCTGGACATCATCAGCTCTAACCCGCACCTGGTGATAGCCTGACCTCAAATCTATCTTTGAGTAAACCTCTGTACCCTGAAGCTGATCGAACAGATCATCAATCCTCGGAAGTGGATACCTGTCTTCACTGTGGCCTTGTTCAGTTGCCTGTAGTCAATGCACAGACGCATTGAACCATCCTTCTTTTTCACGAACAAGACTGGTGCACCCCAAGGCGATACACTAGGACGAATGTATCCCTTGTCGAGGAGCTCCTGTAACTGCACTTTCAGCTCTCTCAGCTCTGCCGATGCCATCCTGTATGGGGCACGAGAAATGGCGGATGTCCCCGGCAGTAGCTCAATTGCAAACTCTACATCTCTGGTCGGCGGAAATCCTGGAATCTCATCCGGGAATACATCAATGAACTCCGCCACGACCGGAATGTCCTCGGCTCTCACTTCCTTCTCTTCTGATGCATCCACGACATAAATAAGGTAGCCCGTGTGGCCGCGTTCCAATAACCGCGACATCTTAACCGCTGAGATTACTGGAATCTTTGGACGAGAGCCGTCCCCATAAAAGGTCCACTGGAACCCCTGATCAGACAGAAAACATATCATCCTCTGTCGGCAATCTACCACAGCTCGGTATCTGCTCAACACATCAATGCCGACAATGCAGTCAAAATCTGCCATCTCTACCTGAATTAGATCGGCCCTCAGATCATTGCCCTCACAATAAATGAGGCAATCAGATAACAGTCGGTCTGCAATCACATGTTTCCCCGTGGGTGTTGAGACCATGAGAGGCGTGGGTAATAGAGACGAGCACAAGCGGTGTCTCTCCACAAAAGCAGCAGACACAAAAGAATGGGAAGCACCTGTATCTATCAATAAAAATGCAGGGTACGTAAATAAATGACACGTACCAGCAATGACCTCTTCCGGGGCTGCCTCAGCCTGTTCCCGAGTCAGTGCATACACCTGACCCTGCGGCGGTCCTGCCGCCTGACCTCCCTGTGGTCGAGGTGAAAACTGTTGTCTTTATGGTGCTGTCCTAGCGTCAAATCTTGGCCTATTCGGCCCTGAATCTGCCTGACCTGCCCGATTAGGGCAATTCCGAGCTAGGTGGCCCACCCGGCCACAAACATAACAGCCTCGGCAGTCACGCGACAAATGAAATCCTCCACAGTGGTCACACCTGTTCCCTCCTGTCTTACTCCCCTGTGTAGGTCCCCGATTGCTTTGTTTCTGACTCTGAGACTTCTTCCCACCAAATCTAGAAGATGATGAGGCCCCACGAGGCTTGAACTGGTCCCCTCGTGGCCTCAGGCTATCAACAACAGGCCTCTGTGGTGGTACGAAAGGGGGTACAACTTCCTTGTACGCGCCCACTGCAATCTCTGCCAACTCTGCCCGTGTCAGGGCGTCATCAAAAGAGCTGGGGTTGTTGGAGACAACCCGATCAAACAGTTCTGGCCTCAGTCCCTTCAGAACTCATCTTCCTTCAATTGTCTGGCAGCTGCAGAAAAATACCGGTTAAGGAACCGGGTCCTGAATACAGTCCAGTCAACTGTCACACTTTGAGCTCTCAGCTCCATCACCGTGGTCTTCCACCACATAGAAGGCTTCTTCGCCATCTGAAACTCGGCTAACCTCAGCCATGCGGTACGTGCACAAGGCGCAGTCACAAGTATCTGCTCTATCCGCTCCAGCCACTCTTCGGCTGCTTCACCAGACTCAATCCCCTCAAATATAGGTGGATGGAAGTTCAGAAATTGTGTCAAACTGAGCTCCCCTGTTAATAACATCTGTGCACTGGGCTCCACGCCTATAGCAGGTGGCGGTAAAGGATTCAGCTGAGCAATACTGGCATTCATACTGCCCATATCCCCTACCTCTTCATTGAGGTTCTCCGGGTTAATAGCCGCCATGCTGCAACACAAGAGTTAACAACAATACCAAAAGCAGTTCATAATATAAGCCGTTAGATAACAAGAGTATCATATTCAAAAGCATGTTAGTATAACACTTATACAACAATATGCATCACATGCATAACATGCCCAACAATGAATATCTAGCCAACTTGTCTCTAAAGGCTACCCTTCACTCTTCCCTGGTTATCTAACCACTGCTCTGATACCACTAAATGTGAGACCCCGTTATCTAAACAAGATACTAAGGTGCGATTAAGAGAACTAAACATATATATATCAGAGTATTAGGCCGTGTTGACCACCTGAGCTTAAGAGATTACAGTACCAAAAGTTCAAAAAGGAATTATACACATTCCTAACGAAAGGTACTCCAATATAGCTTTACTCTACTGCTTGTAGAAACTATATAAACTGACTCTCTATACAGCCAATCCTGTAGCACTCCTTACAGCTCAGCGTTTTCAACCCCGACCCTGGTTCTCATCATCAAAAGCACCTACAAAGACAACCCCCAACACATGAGCATATCATAGTTCATATTCAACATAATATGAATGTAATGCATAATGCATAATCATAGATATGAAATACTTCCTGTATTTCCAATGCATTTAAAACGCCCATTGGTTGTCCCTGTACCATAACTCAAAATCAATTCAATGTATGATGTTATGGCTTGTATGAATGTCATGACATTACTTCACTTCTTAAATCTTTACTTCTTTCTTAGTCAGTTTATCATCAGTGTATTTTAATGCTTCTTACTTCTTAACTTCATAATGAGCGGTATGATCGCTTTTATTTTAAACAATTATTTCCAATCTAGCGATTTTAGATCGCAAGTGCACGGTGTCAAGTTTTAGTATAGATAGGAAGATACGGATTGTCGAACCCACAGGGACTAACAAGTAAGTACCAAATAAGATGTCTTTTAACTATATTTAACCTACGATAATAAATTGATAATTAAACTAAGCTAAATTAAACTACTCTAATCCAACCAAGTCAATAAAAGTAAACGAGAAAAATCCACAAGATAAGATTATCGAGACTTTGGCTCACCAATGTAATTCCCTACAATTCTCGATTGAATATTCAAATATTTCTAAGGTGACGAGTTCTCCCAATTTATCTAATACACTCTCTCGAGCTATATTAAACCTAACACCAAATTGCAGTAAGTAACTCTCGTTCACTGATAGGCTTAGATTTTGAGTGTTTTTAACTGTGATTTCTTCCCATTTTCTGTACTTTTTCCTGGATGATATTATGCTTTTTGGTGTTTATTCATTTGTTTCAGGAAATTAGATCAGAAGTGGAAGAAATGAGCCAATGAGAAGATAACGGGCGAAATCGAGGCATAAAAGATGATGAAAATGTAGAAGATGGTTTCTTCAGATCTCGATCGATCGAGAGTTATTCTCGATCGATCGAGCCAGCCAGTAGCAAGACTCAGAATTTTTGAAGGCTCGATCGATCGGTAGAAATATCGATCGATCGAGCGAGGCAGTAACTTCAGCAACAATTTTTGAGAAATCTCGATCGATCGGTGAAATTCCCGATCGATCGAGCGAGGCAGTAAGTTCCAAAAGCTGGCGTGAACAGTGCACCGATCGATCGGTGAAATTCTCGATCGATCGAGACGCGAGATCTGAAGATTTTATTTTCCTATTTTATCGAGATTTTTGGAGGGCTTTTTAAGGGGACTCTCTTCCACAGAAAAAGAGGACGAATTTTGATAGAATATATCAGACTTTTTAGGTCAAGAGCAGCCGCCCTAGCCGCCGCCCAACGCCGGAAGAAGGAGATCCAATCTCCGTTCTTCGTCCAAAGTCGAGCCTATCCGTTCCGGAGTGCAAGGAAGGAACAAGAGAAGAAATCACGGTGCAACGCACGGATTCATCCATCGTTTATCGTATTTCTGAACTTAATTTATTTGATTTTCAATTTTCATTTGTTGTTTTTAAGGTCGAGAGACAAGAAAACTCATCTGTTATTGATTTGAATTAAAATTGGTTTATATTATTGAAGTTTTAGTTCGTTGTGTTTGATATTATTGATTCATTGATATTTGCGCGCATTGATATTTATTGTTCCTAAATTAATTGCATGTGTAGATCAGAGTCTAGCTAGCTTTGATTGAATTTGAGGGTTACAGCCGAGATCGAGAGATAACGCTGTAACACGCTCCATTAATTTATGATGTATGTTACGATTGAGATCGAGAGATGATATCGCATACGTGAGAACTTGAAATCGAAAGATTTAGAGTTAATAGGTTTTGATAATTTAAGCAACTTTGAATTAGTAAATAGGTGCACGAGAGTGACTTGTTCTAATTTATTGTTAGTTTCGTTACAGCTCGAGAGAGTGTATCGAATAATCATGAAAACCTTTCACCTTTAAAATCAATTGGTTAATAAAGTGAGAATTCCATTGAATCATTAGAGATAACATAATTGAACGACGAACTTGGTAATTTTCTCGAGTCACTTACCTTTGCATTTCCGGAACCATTCTTGTCATTATTTCTTGTTTAATTTTGTTCTTTAGTTTAATTTAGTGTTAGTTTATCAAACTCCTTTAATCGTAGGCTAAATATAATTTGATTGATCTTATTTGGTACTTATACGTTAGTCCCTGTGGATTCGACAACCTTTACTTAATTTTCACTATACTAAAACTTGACACCGTGCACTTGCGGTAGAATCGCTTCAACCCTTACACTGAAAAATAATTGTTTAAAAATAAAAGCGGTCAAGTTTTTGGCGCCGTTGCCGGGGACTAATCTGTATAATATCATACGAGATTAGTTAATTGTAATTTAGCCAATTTTATTATTGCGTTTTTGTTTTCTTTTTCTTTTTGTTATTTTCGAAAAAAAAAAAAAAAATTTATTTAAGTATGTTATTTGTTTTTCTTGCGAGGTACTTGTGATGCTTCATCAACAAGTCTTCACAAGATTTGCCCAACAATTTTCAGAGCCGTTTTATTCGGCGTGGGAGAGATTCAATGAACTGGCAGACACATTCAGGTATCACAACTTTTCGAACTATACTCTTCTGCAACATTTCTTCAAAGGTTTGGATGCACAGACACGAGGATGGGTATTCAGAGGAGCACTGGTGACTGGGAGTCCCCTGGTTGATAGAGATGAGGACAGTATATTACACCTGTTCAATGATATGGCGGATTTCGATTACCACTGGCATTTTGATCCTTCCTTGCAAGGTTGGAGTCACCAATACCCACCAGAGCCTCACTACCCTGATGATACGCACCAAACCTTTGAGCATCACGGCGAGAAGAAAGATAGTTTTGTAGAAGGAACGGCTCAATCAGAGAATATGTTATTTAGACTCATGGCATCAACTGAGCAACGTTTAGAGAACCAGACCAATTATATACGTCATCTAGAGCAGCAATTTGCAATTCTAGTGGAAACCATCTCAATGAGCTGCCAAGAGGAGGAGACGAGATCTACAAATCAGGCCTGGTTACATGATGATGATCACTCAACCAATCAAGTTTGGGGGAGTGATCCGACTCATGGGGAAGAATCAAGGGAAGTTGAGCCTATGGAAGTGATTGAGCCTACAGTGGAAAAGGCATCTGAGGAGATCCTATGGGACAACGAGCCAAGAGTGAAGTTGGATGATGAGATTTTCGAGAAATTTGATATCCACCCATCGATGAAGACATGTTATGGGCCATATGTGGATACGTATTCCTCATCGATGCCACCAACTTCACCGCACTACGCCATCCATGAGATGAAGCCAATTCAAGAATCATTCTCCCATGCTTACTATGTCATGAAGAAAGTTGTTGGAGCAACGAGCTTACATCGTTACACTCTTGCCAAGCTTGAGGGCATACTATATGAAGACCCATTAGTAGTATCATACGATACTTACTATGGGCGGCAACCGCTCTTTGATGGTTGCTTCTGATGGTCAAGCCGACGACTAGAAATCAGCGCTTCTTGGGAGGCAACCCAAGCGTATCCTTTTGCATTTAGCTTTGTTTTATTTTCAATTTTGCATTTAGTTTGTTTTTCTCTCTTGTCGAATTTTTTTCTAGCATCCTTCTTTTGCGAGGTACTCAAGTGGAGCGATGAACCCCTACAGCAGTGGAGCTTTCAAAAGCCAAACTTCCTCAACCCTCATGCAAGCGTCTTGATCAGGGGAGTTTACTTTTTCCCTTTTGATTCTTTTAAACATTGAGGACAATGTTTCAGTTAAGTTTGGGGGAGTGGCTTGCGTGTTTAATTTGTTTTATCCACATGTTGTGTGCTTAATTGTCACTTGATTCGTCCTTGAGCACTATAAAAATTTTTTTTAGTGATTGAGTTAGTCTTGAGAATTGATGAATTAGATTTGCAACGGTAATACATGATGAAATTAATCCTCATCTAGATAGGAGTCATGAAAATGTTTAACTTGTTTGTATATATCCTTTGTTAACTACATGTCAAAACGGAGGAATACTTTGAGCACTTATTGAGTCATGATTGAGTGAAGTATGTATTGATTAAATTGAAAACTTGTGTTAACTATGATGAGTTTTGAGTATCTTAGAGAACTCTACAGTTTAGTTGAAAGCACTTTGAGGCGAAATTTATAATTAGGAACTAGACTTGGAGATGATTTAGGCGATCTTTGGACCGTTTGAGCCTTTCAAGCCTACCTGTTATATATTATTCCTTAGTGTCCCCTTTTGAGCCTTATTGAAAAAGAATGGTATATGCAATGCATATGATTAGACCCCCATTCGACATTCTTGGCAACTCATTATACCCACCTTGGTTTGAGCCTAAAAGAAAAATTTTACCTACCCCTAGGAGAGTATAATGAATCTCATTCATTGCACATAATTGTTATATACAAATGAGTTCAAAAGGAACAAAAGAATGAGCAAAGAAAAAGAAAAGATGTAGAGAAAAGCCTTGAAAAGAAAAATTCAAAATAAGACCCAAAGTGGCCAAGGCTAGAAAAAAAAAAAAAAAAAAAAAAAGTTGAAGAGAAGCTCAAAAATAGTTGAACTGATTTTGTTATACTCTCTTCTTTGAATTCATCCTACCTTTTCTTTGAAGCCGACACCAAAAGGCCTAACGTTATAAACTTTTAAGACCTTTTGATCCAAGTCTAGGGAACAATTACATTAGTGGAGAAGTGCTGGATAGTAAACTTGTAGAGTATTTCAAAGTAATCTTGACTAGGAGTTAATATGGCACATGTTGATGTTAAAGATATATATGTAACTCATGTTTGACAATAGCACACACGCACGTTCCGATGTTGCGATGTATTGTTTAACTTAGGAGAAAATGCTTCTTGTTAAATGTTGATTGATTTCTATTGATGTGTAAGTAGGATTTCTGAGCTGTTGCATATGTTGCAAAGAAAATTCATGCTTAGTATCGAGTTTAACTTTCTTTTTGAGTTTATTGCTTGCTCGAGGACGATCAAGTCTAAGTTTGGGGGAGTTGATAGGCTTAGATTTTGAGTGTTTTTAACTGTGATTTCTTCCCATTTTCTGTACTTTTTCCTGGATGATATTATGCTTTTTGGTGTTTATTCATTTGTTTCAGGAAATTAGATCAGAAGTGGAAGAAATGAGCCAATGAGAAGATAACGGGCGAAATCGAGGCATAAAAGATGATGAAAATGTAGAAGATGGTTTCTTCAGATCTCGATCGATCGAGAGTTATTCTCGATCGATCGAGCCAGCCAGTAGCAAGACTCAGAATTTTCGAAGGCTCGATCGATCGGTAGAAATATCGATCGATCGAGCGAGGCAGTAACTTCAGCAACAATTTTTGAGAAATCTCGATCGATCGGTGAAATTCCCGATCGATCGAGCGAGGCAGTAAGTTCCAAAAGCTGGCGTGAACAGTGCACCGATCGATCGGTGAAATTCTCGATCGATCGAGACGCGAGATCTGAAGATTTTATTTTCCTATTTTATCGAGATTTTTGGAGGGCTTTTAAGGGGACTCTCTTCCACAGAAAAAGAGGACGAATTTTGATAGAATATATCAGACTTTTTAGGTCAAGAGCAGCCGCCCTAGCCGCCGCCCAACGCCGGAAGAAGGAGATCCAATCTCCGTTCTTCGTCCAAAGTCGAGCCTATCCGTTCCGGAGTGCAAGGAAGGAACAAGAGAAGAAATCACGGTGCAACGCACGGATTCATCCATCGTTTATCGTATTTCTGAACTTAATTATATTATTTTCAATTTTCATTTGTTGTTTTTAAGGTCGAGAGACAAGAAAACTCATCTGTTATTGATTTGAATTAAAATTGGTTTATATTATTGAAGTTTTAGTTCGTTGTGTTTGATATTATTGATTCATTGATATTTGCGCGCATTGATATTTATTGTTCCTAAATTAATTGCATGTGTAGATCAGAGTCTAGCTAGCTTTGATTGAATTTGAGGGTTACAGCCGAGATCGAGAGATAACGCTGTAACACGCTCCATTAATTTATGATGTATGTTACGATTGAGATCGAGAGATGATATCGCATACGTGAGAACTTGAAATCGAAAGATTTAGAGTTAATAGGTTTTGATAATTTAAGCAACTTTGAATTAGTAAATAGGTGCACGAGAGTGACTTGTTCTAATTTATTGTTAGTTTCGTTACAGCTCGAGAGAGTGTATCGAATAATCATGAAAACCTTTCACCTTTAAAATCAATTGGTTAATAAAGTGAGAATTCCATTGAATCATTAGAGATAACATAATTGAACGAAGAACTTGGTAATTTTCTCGAGTCACTTACCTTTGCATTTCCGGAACCATTCCTGTCATTATTTCTCGTTTAATTTTGTTCTTTAGTTTAATTTAGTGTTAGTTTATCAAACTCCTTTAATCGTAGGCTAAATATAATTTGATTGATCTTATTTGGTACTTATACGTTAGTCCCTGTGGATTCGACAACCTTTACTTAATTTTCACTATACTAAAACTTGACACCGTGCACTTGCGGTAGAATCGCTTCAACCCTTACACTGAAAAATAATTGTTTAAAAATAAAAGCGGTCATTCACTTATTTCACAATTCAATGTTGCATAAGATCCATGAAAACTCCTAGCTTTCAATTATAAAAATCTATGGCTATCATGCATGTATTTGAAGTCATCTCCCGATCTCGGTCTTAAATCCATAGTATGAGTTATTAATTCAGTATCATAAAATCATCTCTCGATCTCAATTATGATACTAACATCATTCAAAGGTGATCAATCCTCTAAAAGCATGAAGAACATAAAACATACGCAAAGAACTATAAGAATTCAATTAAATCATCAAATCGAAGGTTCATAACAAAGGATTCGCCTAGTCTCGATAAATAATTTTAGTTCCTCATAAATAAATACCAATACTCAAATATGTCTTGCAACAATCCAAGCATGATATAATCAAAATAAAACTAAACTAAAGTTTAAAAGTAAGAATAAACTCCCAGCGTCGACTCCGGTTGTAGATCCTCGCTCCTTCTCTTGCTTCCTTATCGATCGTCACTTTAATCGCCTTGTTGGAGATGTTCCAAAATCGTAGGGTGAAAGGTTGAAGGTTAGATGATAGAAAGGTGGAAAAGGGTTGTGAAGGATGGAGGCTGGACGTTGGGAATAAAAGGTGAAGAGGTTTCTGGACGTGAGGTTTGGTGAGTGGAAGAATGATGGAGGTATATGACTTGATGTTTTTGGGAGTGAAGGAAAGAGATGGGCTGAGAGGAGGCTGTTGGAAGAAGAGTGGAGGCTGTCCTAGGGTTTTAAAATCTGATATCCCCCTCTTTTTGGCTAAAATTTCGAGTTATGTAGGGTAGGAGGCTAGGAGGATGGAATAGAATCCAACTTGGAAGGCAAGAAATCAAGTTTCCATATTTTTCAAAACTCTGGGCGATCGATCGGGACTGAGGATCGATCGATCGAGCAGGACAGTAGAAATTCGTGGCTTTTTTCAGCCTTTCTCGATCGATCGGAAATCACAGTAAGTTTCTTCACCTTTTTCAGCTTCTGGCGAGTTTCGTATTTAGGCCGTAACTTTCTTATACAATCACCAAATTTGATGAATCAGCTGTCCACGCGAAGATAAGAGAAAGTTCTACAACTTTAATATGGACCACAGTTCCAAAACATGGCTCGAACATATAGTAATATGAGGAGAAAGGAGCAACATGTGTCTTGGATTCTGGTTTTTTCCTCTTTTCTTCAACTTTATTCATTTTTTCATCATTTTAGCTTGATTTCTTCACCTTTTATGAATTTCAACATTGATTCCTGAAATATAGAAATATATACCATAAAACGTAAAATAATTCAAGAATCAACACGAAAACATATACAAATCATAGCCTAAAAACGCGTAATATTCAACCCTATCAACTCCCCCAAACTTATCACTTAATCGTCCTCGATTAAGCATTAAAATCATAAGGTAGAGTTCATTCTTGATATTTGAAACAATTATTTCATGACTTGCTTATTCTCAGAAATCTCATGCACATATACAAAAGTTGACAAGACATGTTTTCTCCTAAGTCAAGCAACACATCTCAAAATCGGAATGTGTGTGTGTGCTAATTTCATTCTCAAGTTTCATACACATATTCAAGATCAAATCATGCTAATCAACTCAAAGTCGAGATTATCATCAAGCACCCCATAAGCCTATTTTCAAACAACTTCTCCACTAATGATAGTTACTCCCTAGACTTGGATCAAAAGGACTTTTTAAGCTTGTAATGTAAGGCCTTTGGTGTTGGCTTCAAAGAAAAGATAGGATAAGCGCAAAGAAGAGAGTATAATCATTTACAATTCAAATTTTTCTCACACATCGAGCTTCTCTTCTTTTTCTTTTATAGCCTTGGCCACTTTGGGTCTTATTTAGTCAATCTTTTTTCTCAAGGCTTTTTGTCTATCTTTTTCTTTTCTAATTCATCAATATTTTTTAATAAGCTCATCAGGATATAACAATTTACGTGCATCGAATGGAATTCTTTATACTCTCTTAGGGTAAGGATAACTTTTTTCATTTAGGCTCAAATAAGGGTAAGTATAATGAGTTTGCCAAGAATGTCGAATGGGGTCTAATTATATGCAATGCATATACCATTCTTTTTTCAATAAAGCTCAAATGGGACACTAGGGATTGATATAGACTAGGTAAGCTTGAAAGGCTCAAACGTGTCAAAGATCGGCTAGATCATTTCCACGTCGAGTTTGTAACTATAAAATTTGGCCTCAAAGTGTCATCATCAAATAAGTTCTAGGATAACTCTAAGATGCTCAAGACAAATCATCAAGTTCACAACAATTATCACTATTCAATATGCAATCCACAAGATCATGACTCATTGTGATCAATGTATTCCTCATTCTTGACATGCTAACTCAAATTAGGATATTCATGTACAAGTTCAATCACAAATCAAGTTCATATGCATAGTGAGATCAAAATCCTCATTGAATAGTCACTACTATAATTCATTCTTTTCTCAAGTTTGAACTCATAAAATTTTTTTTTTTTTAGCTCATTATAATCGGACGATTCAAGTGTCAATTAAGCACACAACAAGTGGTTAAAACAAGTAAAACATGCAAGCTACTACTCCCCCAAACTTAAATCAAACATTGCCCTCAATGTTTAAAAGAATCAAAAGGGAAAAAGTGAACTCCCCTGATCAAGACGCTTGCATGAGGGTCGAGGAAGATTTGCTTTTGAAAGCTCCACTGTTGTAGGGGTTCATCGCTCCAACCAAGTACATAGCAAGAGAAAAATGCAAATAAAATAGTCGACACGAGAGATAAACAAACTAAAAGAAAAAGATAAAAATAAACAAAACTAAATAGCAAAAGGATACGCTTGGGTTGCCTCCCAAGAAGCGCTGATTTTTAGTCGTCGGCTTGACCATCAGAAGCAACCAGCAAAGAGCGGCTGCCGCCCATAGTAAGTATCGTATGATACCACTAATGGGTCTTCATTCAATATGCCCTCAAGATTGGCAAGATTGTAACAGTGTAAGCTCGTCACTCCAACAACATTCGTCTTGAAGTGGTAGGTATGGGAGAAGGACTCTTGGCTTGGCTTTATCTTGTGTAGGGCGTAGTGCTGTGAAGTTGGCATCGATGGAAAATACGGATCCACATATGGCATAAAACATGTCTCCATCGATGGGCTCAAATAGGAATCTTCGAAAGTTTCTTCCCTTTCCAACATCACACTCGACTCATCTTCACATGGGAACTCCTCGGATAACATCTCTGAAGTAAGCTCAATCTGTTGAAGAGGCTCAAGTTCCCTCGACTCTTCCACACTAGTAGGATCACTCCCCCAAACTTGGTTGGTTGAGTGATCGTCATCATATAACCAAACTCGATTCGTCGCCTCTTGATTTGTAGCTCTCGTCTCTTCCTCCTGGCAGCTAGTTGAAATTGTTTCAATAAGGACCGCCATTTGCTGCTCCAGGTGGCGCATAGAGTTGGTTTGGCACTCCAAACTGTTCTCAGTTGATGCCATGAATCTCACTAAGGTATCCTTTAACTGAGTTGTGACATCTACAGAACTATCTCTCCTTTCTTCGAGATGTTCAAATGGTTGTGGCGTATCAATAGGGTAGCAAGGCTCCGGTGGGTATTTGTGGCTCCAACCTTGTAGTGAAGGATCACAATGCCAGTGATGATCGAAGTCCGTCATATCATTGAACAGGTACACCACACTGTTCTCATCTCTATCAACCAGGGGACTCCCAGTCACCAGTGCTCCGCTCAATACCCATTCTCGTGTCTGTGCATCCAACCCATTGAAGAAATATTGCAAGAGAGTATAGTTCGAAAAGTTGTGATACCGGAATGTGTTGGCCAATTCATTGAATCTCTCCCAAACAGCGTAGAACGGCTCGAAACGTTGTTGGGCAAAGCTTGTGAAGGCTTGTTGATGTAGCATCTCCAATTACCTCACAAGACAAGCAAAACAAAAACAAAATAAATATATATAATTTTTTTTTCGAACTAAATAAACAAAAAATGGTTAAATTACAGTCAAAGAACCTAGTATGATATTACTAAAGTTAGTCCCCGGCAACGGCGCCAAAAACTTGATCGCTATTATTTTAAGCAATTAATTCCAATCTAGCGATTTTAGACCGCAAGTGCACGGTGTCAAGTTTTAGTATAGATAGGAAGATACGGATTGTCGAACCCACAGGGACTAACAAGCAAGTACCAAATAAGATGTCTTTTAACTATATTTAACCTATGATAATTAATTTATAATTAACGACTAATTAATTAATATAAACTACTAATCCAACCAAGTCAATAAAAGTAAACGAGAAAAATCCACTAGAGAAGATTATCGAGACTTTGACTCACCAATGCAATTCCCTACAATTCTCGATTGAATATTCAAATATTTCTAAGGTGACGAGTTCTCCCAATTTATCTAATACACTCTCTCGAGCTATATTAAACCTAACACCGAATTGAAGTAAGTAACTCTCGTTCACTTATTTAACAATTCAATGTTGCATAAGATCCATGAAAACTCCTAGCTTTCAATTACTAGATATCTATGGCTATCACGCATGTATTTGACGTCATCTCTCGATCTCGGTCTGAAATCCATGGTATGAGTTATTAATTCAGTATCATAAAATCATCTCTCGATCTCAATTATGATACTAACATCATTCAAAGGTGATCAATCCTCTAAAAGCATGAAGAACATAAAACATACGCAAAGAACTATAAGAATTCAATCATTAAATCATCAAATCGAAGGTTCATAACAAAGGATTCTCCTAGCCTCGATAAATAAATTAGTTCAACATAGTAAATCAAAACAAATCAAAACTAATGTTAAAAGACAAGAATAAACTCCCGATGTCGACTTCGGTTGTAGATCCTCGCTCCTTCTCTTGCTTCCTTCTCGATCGTCTCTTTTTATCGCCTTGTTGGGTTGTTCCAATTCCTAGGATGAATAGGTGAAGATGGATGAAGGTTGAATGGTAAAAGGATGGAGGCTGGACATGAAGTGAAGGAAAGGGGATGATGGACGTGAATTATATGGAAGGAGACGTGAGATGGTGTTAGTGGAGAATGATGGAGGTATATGACTGGATGGGGTGAAGGAAAGAGATGGGTTGAGATGGAGGCTGTGATGTGAGTGTGGAGGCTGATCCTAGGGTTAAAATCTGATATCCCCCTCTTTTTGGCTAAAATTTCGAGTTATGTAGGGTTGGAGGCTAGGAGGATGGAATAGAATCCAACTTGAAAGGCAAGAAATCAAGTTTCCATATTTTTCAAAACTCTGGGCGATCGATCGGGACTGAGGGATCGATCGATCGATCGAGATGGACAGTAGAAATTCGTGGCTTTTTTCAGCCTTTCTCGATCGATCGGAAATCCTTTCTCGATCGATCGGAAATCACAGTAAGTTTCTTCGCCTTTTTCAGCTTCTGACGAGTTTCGTATTTAGGCCGTAACCTTCTCATACGATCACCAAATTTTATGAATCAGCTGTCCACGCGAAGATAAGAGAAAGTTCTACAACCTTTATATGGACCACATTTCCAAAACATGGCTCGAACATATAGTAATTTGAGGATAAAGGAGCAACATGTGTCTTGGATTCTGGTTTTTTCCTCTTTTCTTCAACTTTATTCATTTTTTTCATCATTTTAGCTTGATTTCTTCACCTTTTATGAATTTCAACATTGATTCCTGAAATATAGAAATATACCATAAAACGTAAAATAATTCAAGAATCAACACGAAAACATATACAAATCATAGCCTAAAAACGCGTAATATTCAACCCTATCAACTCCCCCAAACTTATCACTTAATCGTCATCGATTAAGCATTAAAATCATAAGGTAGAGTTCATTCTTGATATTTGAAACAATTATTTCATGACTTGCTTATTCTCAGAAATCTCATGCACATATACAAAAGTTGACAATACATGTTTTCTCCTAAGTCAAGCAACACATCTCAAAATCGGAACGTGTGTGTGTGCTAATTTCATTCTCAAGTTTCATGCACATATTCAAGATCAAATCATGCTAATCAACTCAAAGTCGAGATTATCATCAAGCACCCCATAAGACTATTTTCAAACAACTTCTCCACTAATGATAGTTACTCCCTAGACTTGGATCAAAAGGACTTTTTAAGCTTGTAATGTAAGGCCTTTGGTGTTGGCTTCAAAGAAAAGATAGGATAAGCGCAAAGAAGAGAGTATAATCATTTACAATTCAAAATTTTCGCACACATCGAGCTTCTCTTCTTTTTCTTTTATAGCCTTGGCCACTTTGGGTCTTATTTAGTCAATCTTTTTTCTCAAGGCTTTTTGTCTATCTTTTTCTTTTCTCATTCATCAATATTTTTCAATAAGCTCATCAGGATATAACAATTTACGTGCATCGAATGGAATTCGTTATACTCTCTTAGGGTAAGGATAACTTTTTTCATTTAGGCTCAAATAAGGGTAAGTATAATGAGTTTGCCAAGAATGTCGAATGGGTCTAATTATATGCAATGCATATACCATTCTTTTTTCAATAAAGCTCAAATGGGACACTAGGGATTGATATAGACTAGGTAAGCTTGAAATGCTCAAACGTGTCAAAGATCGCCTAGATCATTTCCAAGTCGAGTTTGTAACTATAAAATTTGGCCTCAAAGTGTCATCATCAAATAAGTTCTACGATAACTCTAAGATGCTCAAGACAAATCTTCAAGTTCACAACAATTATCACTATTCAACATGCAATCCACAAGATCATGACTCAATGTGCTCAATGTATTCCTCATTCTTGACATGCTAACTCAAATTAGGATATTCATGTACAAGTCCAATCACAAATCAAGTTCATATGCATAGTGAGATCAAAATCATCATTGAATAGTCACTACTATAATTCATTCTTTTCTCAAGTTTGAACTCATAAAATTTTTTTCTTTTAGCTCATTATAATCGGACGATTCAAGTGTCAATTAAGCACACAACAAGTGGTTAAAACAAGTAAAACATGCAAGCTACTACTCTTGATCGCTATTATTTTAAACAATTAATTCAAATCTAGCGATTTTAGACCGCAAGTGCACGGTGTCAAGTTTTAGTATAGATAGGAAGATACGGATTGTCGAACCCACATGGACTAACAAGCAAGTACCAAATAAGATGTCTTTTAACTATATTTAACCTACGATAATTAATTTATAATTAACGACTAATTATTTAATATAAACTACTAATCCAACCAAGTCAATAAAAGTAAACGAGAAAAATCCACAAGATAAGATTATCGAGACTTTGGCTCACCAATGTAATTCCCTACAATTCTCGATTGAATATTCAAATATTTCTAAGGTGACGAGTTCTCCCAATTTATCTAATACACTCTCTCGAGCTATATTAAACCTAACACCAAATTGCAGTAAGTAACTCTCGTTCACTTATTTCACAATTCAATGTTGCATAAGATCCATGAAAACTCCTAGCTTTCAATTATAAAAATCTATGGCTATCATGCATGTATTTGAAGTCATCTCCCGATATCGGTCTTAAATCCATAGTATGAGTTATTAATTCAGTATCATAAAATCATCTCTCGATCTCAATTATGATACTAACATCATTCAAAGGTGATCAATCCTCTAAAAGCATGAAGAACATAAAACATACGCAAAGAACTATAAGAATTCAATTAAATCATCAAATCGAAGGTTCATAACAAAGGATTCGCCTAGTCTCGATAAATAATTTTAGTTCCTCATAAATAAATACCAATACTCAAATATGTCTTGCAACAATCCAAGCATGATATAATCAAAATAAAACTAAACTAAAGTTTAAAAGTAAGAATAAACTCCCAGCGTCGACTCCGGTTGTAGATCCTCGCTCCTTCTCTTGCTTCCTTCTCGATCGTCACTTTAATCGCCTTGTTGGAGATGTTCCAAAATCGTAGGGTGAAAGGTTGAAGGTTAGATGATAGAAAGGTGGAAAAGGGTTGTGAAGGATGGAGGCTGGACGTTGGGAATAAAAGGTGAAGAGGTTTCTGGACGTGAGGTTTGGTGAGTGGAAGAATGATGGAGGTGTATGACTTGATGTTTTTGGGAGTGAAGGAAAGAGATGGGCTGAGATGGAGGCTGTTGGAAGAAGAGTGGAGGCTGTCCTAGGGTTTTAAAATCTGATATCCCCCTCTTTTTGGCTAAAATTTCGAGTTATGTAGGGTAGGAGGCTAGGAGGATGGAATAGAATCCAACTTGGAAGGCAAGAAATCAAGTTTCCATATTTTTCAAAACTCTGGGCGATCGATCGGGACTGAGGGATCGATCGATCGAGCAGGACAGTAGAAATTCGTGGCTTTTTTCAGCCTTTCTCGATCGATCGGAAATCACAGTAAGTTTCTTCACCTTTTTCAGCTTCTGGCGAGTTTCGTATTTAGGCCGTAACTTTCTCATACAATCACCAAATTTGATGAATCAGCTGTCCACGCGAAGATAAGAGAAAGTTCTACAACTTTAATATGGACCACAGTTCCAAAACATGGCTCGAACATATAGTAATATGAGGAGAAAGGAGCAACATGTGTCTTGGATTCTGGTTTTTTCCTCTTTTCTTCAACTTTATTCATTTTTTCATCATTTTAGCTTGATTTCTTCACCTTTTATGAATTTCAACATTGATTCCTGAAATATAGAAATATATACCATAAAACGTAAAATAATTCAAGAATCAACACGAAAACATATACAAATCATAGCCTAAAAACGCGTAATATTCAACCCTATCAACTCCCCCAAACTTATCACTTAATCGTCCTCGATTAAGCATTAAAATCATAAGGTAGAGTTCATTCTTGATATTTGAAACAATTATTTCATGACTTGCTTATTCTCAGAAATCTCATGCACATATACAAAAGTTGACAAGACATGTTTTCTCCTAAGTCAAGCAACACATCTCAAAATCGGAATGTGTGTGTGTGCTAATTTCATTCTCAAGTTTCATGCACATATTCAAGATCAAATCATGCTAATCAACTCAAAGTCGAGATTATCATCAAGCACCCCGTAAGCCTATTTTCAAACAACTTCTCCACTAATGATAGTTACTCCCTAGACTTGGATCAAAAGGACTTTTTAAGCTTGTAATGTAAGGCCTTTGGTGTTGGCTTCAAAGAAAAGATAGGATAAGCGCAAAGAAGAGAGTATAATCATTTACAATTCAAATTTTTCTCACACATCGAGCTTCTCTTCTTTTTCTTTTATAGCCTTGGCCACTTTGGGTCTTATTTAGTCAATCTTTTTTCTCAAGGCTTTTTGTCTATCTTTTTCTTTTCTAATTCATCAATATTTTTTAATAAGCTCATCAGGATATAACAATTTACGTGCATCGAATGGAATTCTTTATACTCTCTTAGGGTAAGGATAACTTTTTTTCATTTAGGCTCAAATAAGGGTAAGTATAATGAGTTTGCCAAGAATGTCGAATGGGGTCTAATTATATGCAATGCATATACCATTCTTTTTTCAATAAAGCTCAAATGGGACACTAGGGATTGATATAGACTAGGTAAGCTTGAAAGGCTCAAACGTGTCAAAGATCGGCTAGATCATTTCCACGTCGAGTTTGTAACTATAAAATTTGGCCTCAAAGTGTCATCATCAAATAAGTTCTAGGATAACTCTAAGATGCTCAAGACAAATCATCAAGTTCACAACAATTATCACTATTCAATATGCAATCCACAAGATCATGACTCATTGTGATCAATGTATTCCTCATTCTTGACATGCTAACTCAAATAAGGATATTCATGTACAAGTCCAATCACAAATCAAGTTCATATGCATAGTGAGATCAAAATCCTCATTGAATAGTCACTACTATAATTCATTCTTTTCTCAAGTTTGAACTCATAAATTTTTTTTTTTTTTAGCTCATTATAATCGGACGATTCAAGTGTCAATTAAGCACACAACAAGTGGTTAAAACAAGTAAAACATGCAAGCTACTACTCCCCCAAACTTAAATCAAACTTTGCCCTCAATGTTTAAAAGAATCAAAAGGGAAAAAGTGAACTCCCCTGATCAAGACGCTTGCATGAGGGTCGAGGAAGATTTGCTTTTGAAAGCTCCACTGTTGTAGGGGTTCATCGCTCCAACCAAGTACATAGCAAGAGAAAAATGCAAATAAAATAGTCGACACGAGAGATAAACAAACTAAAAGCAAGATAAAAATAAACAAAACTAAATAGCAAAAGGATACGCTTGGGTTGCCTCCCAAGAAGCGCTGATTTTTAGTCGTCGGCTTGACCATCAGAAGCAACCATCAAAGAGCGGCTGCCGCCCATAGTAAGTATCGTATGATACCACTAATGGGTCTTCATTCAATATGCCCTCAAGATTGGCAAGATTGTAACAGTGTAAGCTCGTCACTCCAACAACATTCGTCTTGAAGTGGTAGGTATGGGAGAAGGACTCTTGGCTTGGCTTTATCTTGTGTAGGGCGTAGTGCTGTGAAGTTGGCATCGATGGAAAATACGGATCCACATATGGCATAGAACATGTCTCCGTCGATGGGCTCAAATAGGAATCTTCGAAAGTTTCTTCCCTTTCCAACATCACACTCGACTCATCTTCACATGGGAACTCCTCGGATAACATCTCTGAAGTAAGCTCAATCTGTTGAAGAGGCTCAAGTTCCCTCGACTCTTCCACACTAGTAGGATCACTCCCCCAAACTTGGTTGGTTGAGTGATCGTCATCATATAACCAAACTCGATTCGTCGCCTCTTGATTTGTAGCTCTCGTCTCTTCCTCCTGGCAGCTAGTTGAAATTGTTTCAATAAGGACCGCCATTTGCTGCTCCAGGTGGCGCATAGAGTTGGTTTGGCACTCCAAACTGTTCTCAGTTGATGCCATGAATCTCACTAAGGTATCCTTTAACTGAGTTGTGACATCTACAGAACTATCTCTCCTTTCTTCGAGATGTTCAAATGGTTGTGGCGTATCAATAGGGTAGCAAGGCTCCGGTGGGTATTTGTGGCTCCAACCTTGTAGTGAAGGATCACAATGCCAGTGATGATCGAAGTCCGTCATATCATTGAACAGGTACACCACACTGTTCTCATCTCTATCAACCAGGGGACTCCCAGTCACCAGTGCTCCGCTCAATACCCATTCTCGTGTCTGTGCATCCAACCCATTGAAGAAATATTGCAAGAGAGTATAGTTCGAAAAGTTGTGATACCGGAATGTGTTGGCCAATTCATTGAATCTCTCCCAAACAGCGTAGAACGGCTCGAAACGTTGTTGGGCAAAGCTTGTGAAGGCTTGTTGATGTAGCATCTCCAATTACCTCACAAGACAAGCAAAACAAAAACAAAATAAATATATATAATTTTTTTTTCGAACTAAATAAACAAAAAATGGTTAAATTACAGTCAAAGAACCTAGTATGATATTACTAAAGTTAGTCCCCGGCAACGGCGCCAAAAACTTGATCGCTATTATTTTAAACAATTAATTCCAATCTAGCGATTTTAGACCGCAAGTGCACGGTGTCAAGTTTTAGTATAGATAGGAAGATACGGATTGTCGAACCCACAGGGACTAACAAGCAAGTACCAAATAAGATGTCTTTTAACTATATTTAACCTATGATAATTAATTTATAATTAACGACTAATTAATTAATATAAACTACTAATCCAACCAAGTCAATAAAAGTAAACGAGAAAAATCCACTAGAGAAGATTATCGAGACTTTGACTCACCAATGCAATTCCCTACAATTCTCGATTGAATATTCAAATATTTCTAAGGTGACGAGTTCTCCCAATTTATCTAATACACTCTCTCGAGCTATATTAAACCTAACACCGAATTGCAGTAAGTAACTCTCGTTCACTTATTTAACAATTCAATGTTGCATAAGATCCATGAAAACTCCTAGCTTTCAATTACTAGATATCTATGGCTATCACGCATGTATTGGACGTCATCTCTCGATCTCGGTCTGAAATCCATGGTATGAGTTATTAATTCAGTATCATAAAATCATCTCTCGATCTCAATTATGATACTAACATCATTCAAAGGTGATCAATCCTCTAAAAGCATGAAGAACATAAAACATACGCAAAGAACTATAAGAATTCAATCATTAAATCATCAAATCGAAGGTTCATAATAAAGGATTCTCCTAGCCTCGATAAATAAATTAGTTCAACATAGTAAATCAAAACAAATCAAAACTAATGTTAAAAGACAAGAATAAACTCCCGATGTCGACTTCGGTTGTAGATCCTCGCTCCTTCTCTTGCTTCCTTCTCGATCGTCTCTTTTTATCGCCTTGTTGGGTTGTTCCAATTCCTAGGATGAATAGGTGAAGATGGATGAAGGTTGAATGGTACAAGGATGGAGGCTGGACATGAAGTGAAGGAAAGGGGATGATGGACGTGAATTATATGGAAGGAGACGTGAGATGGTGTTAGTGGAGAATGATGGAGGTATATGACTGGATGGGGTGAAGGAAAGAGATGGGTTGAGATGGAGGCTGTGATGTGAGTGTGGAGGCTGATCCTAGGGTTAAAATCTGATATCCCCCTCTTTTTGGCTAAAATTTCGAGTTATGTAGGGTTGGAGGCTAGGAGGATGGAATAGAATCCAACTTGAAAGGCAAGAAATCAAGTTTCCATATTTTTCAAAACTCTGGGCGATCGATCGGGACTGAGGGATCGATCGATCGAGATGGACAGTAGAAATTCGTGGCTTTTTTCAGCCTTTCTCGATCGATCGGAAATCCTTTCTCGATCGATCGGAAATCACAGTAAGTTTCTTCGCCTTTTTCAGCTTCTGACGAGTTTCGTATTTAGGCCGTAACCTTCTCATACGATCACCAAATTTTATGAATCAGCTGTCCACGCGAAGATAAGAGAAAGTTCTACAACCTTTATATGGACCACATTTCCAAAACATGGCTCGAACATATAGTAATTTGAGGATAAAGGAGCAACATGTGTCTTGGATTCTGGTTTTTTCCTCTTTTCTTCAACTTTATTCATTTTTTCATCATTTTAGCTTGATTTCTTCACCTTTTATGAATTTCAACATTGATTCCTGAAATATAGAAATATATACCATAAAACGTATAATAATTCAAGAATCAACACGAAAACATATACAAATCATAGCCTAAAAACGCGTAATATTCAACCCTATCAACTCCCCCAAACTTATCACTTAATCGTCATCGATTAAGCATTAAAATCATAAGGTAGAGTTCATTCTTGATATTTGAAACAATTATTTCATGACTTGCTTATTCTCAGAAATCTCATGCACATATACAAAAGTTGACAATACATGTTTTCTCCTAAGTCAAGCAACACATCTCAAAATCGGAACGTGTGTGTGTGCTAATTTCATTCTCAAGTTTCATGCACATATTCAAGATCAAATCATGCTAATCAACTCAAAGTCGAGATTATCATCAAGCACCCCATAAGACTATTTTCAAACAACTTCTCCACTAATGATAGTTACTCCCTAGACTTGGATCAAAAGGACTTTTTAAGCTTGTAATGTAAGGCCTTTGGTGTTGGCTTCAAAGAAAAGATAGGATAAGCGCAAAGAAGAGAGTATAATCATTTACAATTCAAAATTTTCGCACACATCGAGCTTCTCTTCTTTTTCTTTTATAGCCTTGGCCACTTTGGGTCTTATTTAGTCAATCTTTTTTCTCAAGGCTTTTTGTCTATCTTTTTCTTTTCTCATTCATCAATATTTTTCAATAAGCTCATCAGGATATAACAATTGTTAGGATCGATTTCGGGGGTGGGTTGCCAGTCCACACCCGAGTTCAACCAACTTGAGCTTCAATAGCTCGTGTTCTTGAAATAATTGCACCGAGAGATTATATCGAGTTCGGTTACAAAACCGAGCGGAAGACACTCGACATAACCCGCTCTATAACCGATTAAACATTTGAAAGGTATTTTAAAGATATGCAAGAAAGTATGTAAAAGCAGTAAGGTAAATAACACAAGCATTTGTTTCTGGAAGTTCGAAGCACAACGCTTCTACGTCTCCCCTTCTTCCATCTCATGGAAGGATACACTAGAAGACTTTGATTTATACAACTCTTTGTACAAACCCGGTCCAGTTGGGCATTCCCCATCCAACTAGAACTCCTAGCAACTCAACTATGTATGTTCTTTAATGTCTCACATACAAAGACCTCTTAATTGGTTGTGATGAATCATCAACCGTTACAATGGTATTCACTCTTCTATTTTAGCTCACAAATACAATGAATAGAGTGAATACAAAGGCACAAATGATTCCATAATGAATCTGATACAGCAAGGTAAGAGGTGCCAAAGGTTTGAGGAGTGCTCTTCATTTAGCAGCTTTTGTCTTTGAAGTTCCTCAATTGAATCCCAAGTGGGTTTGCTTTGGAATGCTTGGATTGATCTTCAATCAGCTGTTATTGAGCTTCCAAATCATGTATATATAGCCCCAAGTAATGATATATACGTTAGATACAAGAATATAACCGTTGGGACAATTTTGGTAAGCTTTCAAACATTGCAACGGTCATATTCTGCTTCTGGGCTATTTTTGGAAGTCTGCTGGTCTGGTCAACTGGTCTGGTCAGCTGGTCTGGTCAGCCAGTTGGTCTGGTCAGCTGGACTGCACAACCAGTTGGTCTGGTCAGCTGGACTGGTCACCAGTTGGTCTGGTCAGCTGGTCTGCACATCCAGTTGGTCTGGTCAGCTGGTCTGCACATCCAGTTGGTCTGGTCAGCTGGTACTCCAACTGGTCCTTCAGCTGGTACTCCAACTGGTCTGGTCAACTGGTACTCCAACTGGTACTCCAAGTGGTCCTTCAGCTGGTACTCCAACTGGTACTCCAACTGGTCCTTCAACTGGTACTCCAGCTGGTCCCTTCAGCTGGTACTCCAGCTGGTCTGAGGTCTGCTGGTACCCTGCTGCCCAACATCTGCTGTTCTGTTCTCTTGGTTATATCTCTTGATTCGTTGATTTATGGGCAAAGTGATCTTCATGTAAGTTGTATCCCTTTCTCTTAGCTTTCCACGGAATCAAGAATCGCTCGATTTCGAGTTCGTATGAGAGAGTTATACTCGAAATACGAGGCGATGGTCCTGCTGTATGTTTGCTGGATGCAGCAGCACATGGTATGACTTGCATAAGCTTTTTGGCCATCTTAACGTCCGGTTCAGTCTTTCACTTCCAAAGATGACTTGTAGATCTTTGTCTTATCTTTCCAACCCATACTGAATCGTTCCGTTCCGATAAGCGAGCTATGAGATATGATCAATTTAGTCAGCAGCGCTCGGGCTCTACTGGATGCTGAATTCTCATTTCAGCAACCAAACTCAAGGTCATTTCTTAGCAGATCATCAAGCTGTAAAATATCATCTATGAACTGCACACTTGATGAAATATGTTAGCAACACAATAACAAGTTTTGTTAACATCAAAACTAAGATTATTCGGTTTTCCAAAACCCAACAATCTCCCCCTTTTTGATGATCACAAAACTTGAATAAAAATATGAACATTAAAGCACAATGTTGCATAACAAAAAAATATTTTTTAAACAACATATTTCTCCCCCTTTTTGTGTGAATCAAAAAAGGAAGACAAATAAAATTTACTCCCCCTCAAGGATTGAGATTAAACTCTCCCCCTTAATTTTAAAAGGTTTGAAAATTTGAGCAAGTGAGGGGCAAATGGGGTAGGCTAAAACAGATTATAAAACATGTAATGCACATTAATTTTTAAATAAAAATAACCTCTTTTGATGATGCATGAAGCATACTTGGCAACAAATTTGAATTTCTTGACAAAACTCAACAATGTCCATTTCATCTTTCTGCGGTGGTAGCACACTTAGTCCAACTTGAACTAATAAACTGCTTTTCCTCAAGCAAGTTTGGGCTGCAAGACCTATACCGTTGCGATCCTCTATGAGTCTAGTTTGCAACGCAAAAAACGGTTCGTCATTTGGACATCCGAGCAAGAAGTTATGCCAATTTTCCCAAAGTCGCTGCAAGCTGCCAGAAAAAACTGAATGCTTCGAAAATTGTTAGATAAAATCTCAAAATAAAAATTTTAAACTTAAAATGAGTTTAGAACAGTTTGAACGAAAATTAAACCTTTAAAATAGATTTTAAAATTATTTTCGTGCAAAATGAATGCAATGAAATTGATTTTTATGCTAAAAATTTTCATACACCAAATTTGGAAAAAATATGCTATGAAAATATTTCATGCTCATGAGAAAATTTTGAAAATGATTTTAAAAGAAATCCGCTACAAAAGTCGGTTCAAATGCTTTCCAAGAACAACCAGGCTCTGATACCACTTGTTAGGATCGATTTCGGGGGTGGGTTGCCATTCCACACCCGAGTTCAACAAACTTGAGCTTCAATAGCTCGTGTTCTTGAAATAATTGCACCGAGAGATTATATCGAGTTCGGTTACAAAACCGAGCGGAAGACACTCGACATAACCCGCTCTATAACCGATTAAACATTTGAAAGGTATTTTAAAGATATGCAAGAAAGTATGTAAAAGCAGTAAGGTAAATAACACAAGCATTTGTTTCTGGAAGTTCGAAGCACAACGCTTCTACGTCTCCCCTTCTTCCATCTCATGGAAGGATACACTAGAAGACTTTGATTTATACAACTCTTTGTACAAACCCGGTCCAGTTGGGCATTCCCCATCCAACTAGAACTCCTAGCAACTCAACTATGTATGTTCTTTAATGTCTCACATACAAAGACCTCTTAATTGGTTGTGATGAATCATCAACCGTTACAATGGTATTCACTCTTCTATTTTAGCTCACAAATACAATGAATAGAGTGAATACAAAGGCACAAATGATTCCATAATGAATCTGATACAGCAAGGTAAGAGGTGCCAAAGGTTTGAGGAGTGCTCTTCATTTAGCAGCTTTTGTCTTTGAAGTTCCTCAATTGAATCCCAAGTGGGTTTGCTTTGGAATGCTTGGATTGATCTTCAATCAGCTGTTATTGAGCTTCCAAATCATGTATATATAGCCCCAAGTAATGATATATACGTTAGATACAAGAATATAACCGTTGGGACAATTTTGGTAAGCTTTCAAACATTGCAACGGTCATATTCTGCTTCTGGGCTATTTTTGGAAGTCTGCTGGTCTGGTCAACTGGTCTGGTCAGATGGTCTGGTCAGCCAGTTGGTCTGGTCAGCTGGACTGCACAACCAGTTGGTCTGGTCAGCTGGACTGGTCACCAGTTGGTCTGGTCAACTGGTACTCCAACTGGTCCTTCAGCTGGTACTCCAACTGGTCTGGTCAACTGGTACTCCAACTGGTACTCCAAGTGGTCCTTCAGCTGGTACTCCAACTGGTACTCCAACTGGTCCTTCAACTGGTACTCCAGCTGGTCCCTTCAGCTGGTACTCCAGCTGGTCTGAGGTCTGCTGGTACCCTGCTGCCCAACATCTGCTGTTCTGTTCTCTTGGTTATATCTCTTGATTCGTTGATTTCTGGGCAAAGTGATCTTCATGTAAGTTGTATCCCTTTCTCTTAGCTTTCCACGGAATCAAGAATCGCTCGATTTCGAGTTCGTATGAGAGAGTTATACTCGAAATACGAGGCGATGGTCCTGCTGTATGTTTGCTGGATGCAGCAGCACATGGTATGACTTGCATAAGCTTTTTGGCCATCTTAACGTCCGGTTCAGTCTTTCACTTCCAAAGATGACTTGTAGATCTTTGTCTTATCTTTCCAACCCATACTGAATCGTTCCGTTCCGATAAGCGAGCTATGAGATATGATCAATTCAGTCAGCAGCGCTCGGGCTCTACTGGATGCTGAATTCTCATTTCAGCAACCAAACTCAAGGTCATTTCTTAGCAGATCATCAAGCTGTAAAATATCATCTATGAACTGCACACTTGATGAAATATGTTAGCAACACAATAACAAGTTTTGTTAACATCAAAACTAAGATTATTCGGTTTTCCAAAACCCAACAACAATTTACGTGCATCGAATGGAATTCGTTATACTCTCTTAGGGTAAGGATAACTTTTTTCATTTAGGCTCAAATAAGGGTAAGTATAATGAGTTTGCCAAGAATGTCGAATGGGTCTAATTATATGCAATGCATATACCATTCTTTTTTCAATAAAGCTCAAATGGGACACTAGGGATTGATATAGACTAGGTAAGCTTGAAATGCTCAAACGTGTCAAAGATCGCCTAGATCATTTCCAAGTCGAGTTTGTAACTATAAAATTTGGCCTCAAAGTGTCATCATCAAATAAGTTCTAGGATAACTCTAAGATGCTCAAGAAAAATCTTCAAGTTCACAACAATTATCACTATTCAACATGCAATCCACAAGATCATGACTCATTGTGCTCAATGTATTCCTCATTCTTGACATGCTAACTCAAATTAGGATATTCATGTACAAGTCCAATCACAAATCAAGTTCATATGCATAGTGAGATCAAAATCATCATTGAATAGTCACTACTATAATTCATTCTTTTCTCAAGTTTGAACTCATAAAAAAATTTTTTTTAGCTCATTATAATCGGACGATTCAAGTGTCAATTAAGCACACAACAAGTGGTTAAAACAAGTAAAACATGCAAGCTACTACTCTTGATCGCTATTATTTTAAACAATTAATTCCAATCTAGCGATTTTAGACCGCAAGTGCACGGTGTCAAGTTTTAGTATAGATAGGAAGATACGGATTGTCGAACCCACATGGACTAACAAGCAAGTACCAAATAAGATGTCTTTTAACTATATTTAACCTACGATAATTAATTTATAATTAACGACTAATTATTTAATATAAACTACTAATCCAACCAAGTCAATAAAAGTAAACGAGAAAAATCCACAAGATAAGATTATCGAGACTTTGGCTCACCAATGTAATTCCATACAATTCTCGATTGAATATTCAAATATTTCTAAGGTGACGAGTTCTCCCAATTTATCTAATACACTCTCTCGAGCTATATTAAACCTAACACCAAATTGCAGTAAGTAACTCTCGTTCACTTATTTAACAATTCAATGTTGCATAATATCCATGAAAACTCCTAGCTTTCAATTATAAAAATCTATGGCTATCACGCATGTATTTGACGTCATCTCTCGATCTCGTCTTAAATCCATGGTATGAGTTATTAATTCAGTATCATAAAATCATCTCTCGATCTCAATTACGATACTAACAACATTCGAAGGTGATCAATCCTCTAAAAGCATGAAGAACATAAAACATACGCAAAGAACTATAAGAATTCAATTAAATCATCAAATCGAAGGTTCATAACAAAGGATTCGCCTAGTCTCGATAAATAATTTTAGTTCCTCATAAATAAATACCAATACTCAAACATGTCTTGCAACAATCCAAGCATGATATAATCAAAATAAAACTAAACTAAAGCTTAAAAGTAAGAATAAACTCCCAGTGTCGACTCCGGTTGTAGATCCTCGCTCCTTCTCTTGCTTCCTTCTCGATCGTCACTTTAATCGCCTTGTTGGAGATTGATGTGACTAGAAATAGACACATCTATTGCGCTTAATTGTCTACGATTTGGTATATTTTGATGGATAAATTGATACATATGCTACCTAATCGTATATTTGTGTAAATGTAGGAAAATGTGAAGAAATCAAGCTAAAATGATGAAAGAAGCAATAAAGTTGAAGAAAAGAGGAAAAAAAACCAGAATCCAAGACACATATTGCTCATTTCTCCTCAAATTTCTATATGTTCGAGCCATGTTTTGGAAATGTGGTCCATAGAAAAGTTGTAGAACTTTGAGTTATCTTCGCGTGGACAGCTGATTCATCGAATTCGGAGTTCGTATGAGAAATTTATGGCCAAAATACGAAACTCGCCAGAAAAATGGAAAATCAGGCGTAAAGACGCCATTTTAGGCGTACCTACGCCAGTGCTTCGGGAATTTAGGCGTAGTTACGCCAGTTTAGGCGTAATTAAGCCAATAGGATTTTGGAAAGTGAAAATTCTTGATTTCTTTCCTTCCCACATGGATTCTAACCTACTCCATCAGCCTCCCTATACATATATGGACGAAAATCAGACCTTTGAACCATCTAGATAGTTAGGGTATAATAATTTTAGACTAGTTTTATATTTTCTTTTCAATTTTGTTGAAGAACGTCTACGAAGATCGAAGCGAAGGCGGGATTGACACCTCGACGAGCGGAGATCGGATTAGTTTTCTTTCCCTTGTTTTTATTTGTAGTTTTGTTTTAATTATGTGTAGCTAGTCTTAATTCTTGGTTGAGGAAGACAAAACCTTGGATTTATTTATCTTGGGGAGATTCATACGCTTTTGTTTATCGATTTTATTGAATTCATTGTTTTTTCTGATTTTGTTGATATGATTGATGTTTGTTTATTGGATTGACAACCTAGTAACTTGCATATAATCTATTGCTAATTGGATATCAAATAAGAGATTGTTTGAGTAATCTAATTGAAGAAGCAACTAAGATCGATAATTGCCTGCTGTTGGTGTTATTAAATTCTTAGAGAAAACCATTGACTAAATTATATAAACCGCTTGTGTTTATGTTGTTTAGATTCATCGCTCACTAGTTTTGAATGATGTCATGATTTTAATCTTGAATATGCATATAGAGATTGATTGATTGGTGAAAGTTAAATTAGAACGCTTGGACTAATTGACTATGAATAAGGTGAGGGAGGAATTAGATTTCCAATTGATGAATATTCAAGTAAAATTGAGTCTTTTGTGAATCGATGAAATAGATGATAATATCCAAGGTAGAGTCGAACCGATACCAAGAATCGCTTTCATTAGTTAATCTTTGTTTTTAATTTTCATTAGTATAATTCAACCTCACAACCCCATCCTTTATTATTCTTTTGTTTTGATTTTCATTAACACAAAGATTCACACCTCCTCGTGGGATCGATCCCTACTCACGCTACTACATTATTGTTATCAATCTTGAGGATTGAGTGGGGTTAATTTGGGCGTACACGATAAGCGCTACCAAATTTTGGCGCCGTTGCCGGGGAGGCGTTGTATATTTTTGTGTTAATATTTTCTGTTTTGTTTCTTTCTCTTTCTTTTTCCCCCACCCCTGCTCTTGTTTGTTCGTGCTTACAGGTTGAGTTCTGAAAAATTGGATCTTTTCATGGAGGACTATAGACGACTAGATGAATTGGAGTATCTTGTGCAACAACTTGGCGTAGGGAGTGGACAAAGTGCATACAACTCAAGTTGGAGTGATCATCCCATTCTCAACTCTGACAATCAATGGATGAGCCCACCTCCACCATACATGCAAAGCACTCTACCGCCATACATACCGCAACCGCCATGGCCGCAACAACCTCAATACCATACCCCTGGTGAGTCTTTAGAGGATCTTGTTTCAAAACTTAATGATAGTACTTTGCAATTTCAACAGGAATTCAGGGCTAGCACTCAGAATTTGGGTAACCAAATGGAGCAACTAATAAGATCGGTCGATCGGATAGCAGCACAAAAGGAGACCATGATTGTATTCGAATCATGGAGTGATGAAGAAGAGGAGACTATGGAGAAGGTGGTACTGATGCCATCCGAGCTAGAAGAGGAGACACATGTGCCAATAGAAGAAAAGGAGCTTGTACATCCTACAACTCCGAATGGTATGTTTCCAACTGAGAACTATGTTGATTACTTTGATGAATCATGTGCTGTGGAAGAGGAGTCGACTAAAGAATACTATGATGAAATGGATCCTTGGGACTATTTTTTCGAAGACAACATCACCTTGGACAGTGGCGAAGAGGTAGAAACTCCAGCAACGATGGTACTGAGGCCATCAATACTTGAACAACAAACAGAGATCGAGGTGGATACCAAGGAATCTCACCAGAATGAGATTCCAAAGGAGAGCATAGGGGACAACAAGTTAAAGGATGCCATGAGGTAGATCTTTATCGACCTCAACTGACTTCTTTGGAGGAAGGCGACATAGTGAAAAGACAAAAACCCTCCATGAGGTTCAAGGCAAATAGGCATCGTCTTAAGCGAGAAGGTTGGCGTCGGGCCACCGACGTTAAACAGAGGCGCTGCTTGGGAGGCAACCCAAGGGGAGTTAGTTTCCTTTCTCCCTTTTATTTATATTTTTTTTGCTTTAATAGTTAGATTCTCTTTTCTTGTATTTTTGTCTTACATTGGGGACAATGTAAGATTTAAGTATGGGGGAGGGATTAGTGTGTGTTATTGCTTTTCTATTACAAAAATACAAAAAAATCGAAAAATTTGAAAATTTTGAGCTCATAGCTAATAATGAACACATGCTTAGAATCACTAGCCCATGATGAAACCTAATTGATATCATGCATGCTTTTGAACATAGGTGAATTGTTAACCTTGGAACACTTTGAACTCTAATGCAAATTTTGCTTTGACTTAGTAGTTGAATATTTTGAGCACATTATTGTCATGACTTGTGAAGTGTGCATAACTTAGTGAAGATTGTGTGAAGTTTGTGATAGTCTTAAGAAGTCTCTAATACATGCTAGAACTTAACTACATGCTCTTTGAGGCGTATGTCTAGACTAATTGCGAACATGAAAGTGATATAGGCGATCTTTGATGCGTTTGTGCCTTTCAAGCCTACCATGTAAACAAAATCAATCTCTAGTACCCTTCTTTGAGCCTTAATGCAAAAGAATGGTAGTATGCTAAGCATACTAAAGACCACCATTCGACATTCTTTGACTAGCTTATCATCCTTCCCTAATGAGCCTAAATATGAATTCTATCCATACCTTTGAAGGGAGTATGATGTGTTTCATTCACATGCACTTAAGTATTCAATGATTAAAATGTTCGTGAGCTTCATAAGGAAAAGAATGAAATGCATGAAAGAAAAGGGATGCCTTGAGAAAATAGATAAAAATATGACTCCAAGGGGAGCCAAGGCACAAAAGAAGAAAAAATGTTGAAACAAAAGTTGAAAAATTCAAGCAAGAAGAGAAGCTTTTAGTGTGCATATCATCATACTCTCTTACTTGATATATCCTTACATTTCTTTCGTAAGCCAATACCTAGGCCACACTACAAGCTAATAAAGACCTACTTGATTTATGTTTGCGAAGTGGCTAAGATAGTGGAGAAGAGTGTGCAAGTGAGCTTATACTTGTGTTATGTATGACTTGAACTATTGTGAGTTTACATCTATTGGATCTATAATTTGTACATGACACTTGTTCATGACCACACACACACGTTCACCGCTTTGTTGGGTACGAAATGTTTAGGGATTGAAATTGTTCCACTGTTAATTTTTCACCGCCTTTCATTACTATGCATGTTTATAATTGTTGAGGCATAAAAGTGAGGACAAGTTAGTTTGTTTTGATGCTATGAGCCAAGAAAAAAGATTTTAGTTTTGTCTGATTTACTCGAGGTCGAGTAAAGATTAAGTATGGGGGTGTTTGATGTGACTAGAAATAGACACATCTATTGCGCTTAATTGTCTACGATTTGGTATATTTTGATGGATAAATTGATACATATGCTACCTAATCGTATATTTGTGTAAATGTAGGGAAATGTGAAGAAATCAAGCTAAAATGATGAAAGAAGCAATAAAGTTGAAGAAAAGAGGAAAAAAACCAGAATCCAAGACACATATTGCTCATTTCTCCTCAAATTTCTATATCTTCGAGCCATGTTTTGGAAATGTCGTCCATAGAAAAGTTGTAGAACTTTGAGTTATCTTCGCGTGGACAACTGATTCATCGAATTCGGAGTTCGTATGAGAAAGTTATGGCCAAAATACGAAACTCGCCAGAAAAATGGAAAATCAGGCGTAAAGACGCCATTTTAGGCGTAACTACGCCAGTGCTTCGGGAATTTAGGCGTAGTTACGCCATTTTAGGCGTAATTACGCCAATAGGATTTTGGAAAGTGAAAATTCTTGATTTCTTTCCTTCCCACATGGATTCTAACCTACTCCATCAGCCTCCCTATACATATATGGACGAAAATCAGACCTTTGAACCATCTAGATAGTTAGGGTAGAATAATTTTAGACTAGTTTTATATTTTCTTTTCAATTTTGTTGAAGAACGTCTACGAAGATCGAAGCGAAGGCGGGATTGACACCTCGACGAGCGGAGATCGGATTAGTTTTCTTTCCCTTGTTTTTATTTATAGTTTTGTTTTAATTATGTGTAGCTAGTCTTAATTCTTGGTTGATGAAGACAAGACCTTGGATTTATTTATCTTGGGGAGATTCATACGCTTTTGTTTATCGATTTTATTGAATTCATTGTTTTTTCTGATTTTGTTGATATGATTGATGTTTGTTTATTGGATTGACAACCTAGTAACTTGCATATAATCTATTGCTAATTGGATATCAAATAAGAGATTGTTTGAGTAATCTAATTGAAGAAGCAACTAAGATCGATAATTGCCTGCTGTTGGTGTTATTAAATTCTTAGAGAAAACCATTGACTAAATTATATAAACCGCTTGTGTTTATGTTGTTTAGATTCATCGCTCACTAGTTTTGAATGATGTCATGATTTTAATCTTGAATATGCATATAGAGATTGATTGATTGGTGAAAGTTAAATTAGAACGCTTGGACTAATTGACTATGAATAAGGTGAGGGAGGAATTAGATTTCCAATTGATGAATATTCAAGTAAAATTGAGTCTTTTGTGAATCGATGAAATAGATGATAATATCCAAGGTAGAGTCGACCGATACCAAGAATCGCTTTCATTAGTTAATCTTTGTTTTTAATTTTCATTAGTATAATTCAACCTCACAACCCCATCCTTTATTATTCTTTTGTTTTGATTTTCATTAACACAAAGATTCACACCTCCTCGTGGGATCGATCCCTACTCACACTACTACATTATTGTTATCAATCTTGAGGATTGAGTGGGGTTAATTTGGGCGTACACGATAAGCGCTACCAGAGATGTTCCAAAATCGTAGGGTGAAAGGTTGAAGGTTAGATGATAGAAAGGTGGAAAAGGGTTGTGAAGGATGGAGGCTGGACGTTGGGAATAAAAGGTGAAGAGGTTTCTGGACGTGAGGTTTGGTGAGTGGAAGAATGATGGAGGTATATGACTTGATGTTTTGGGAGTGAAGGAAAGAGATGGGCTGAGATGGAGGCTGTTGGAAGAAGAGTGGAGGCTGTCCTAGGGTTTTAAAATCTGATATCCCCCTCTTTTTGGCTAAAATTCGAGTTATGTAGGGTTGGAGGCTAGGAGGATGGAATAGAATCCAACTTGGAAGGCAAGAAATCAAGTTTCCATATTTTTCAAAACTCTGGGCGATCGATCGGGACTGAGGGATCGATCGATCGAGCTGGACAGTAGAAATTCGTGGCTTTTTTCAGCCTTTCTCGATCGATCGGAAATCACAGTAAGTTTCTTCGCCTTTTTCAGCTTCTGGCGAGTTTCGTATTTAGGCCGTAACTTTCTCATACGATCACCAAATTTGATGAATCAGCTGTCCACGCGAAGATAAGAGAAAGTTCTACAACTTTTATATGGACCACAGTTCCAAAACATGGCTCGAACATATAGTAACTTGAGGAGAAAGGAGTAACATGTGTCTTGGATTCTGGTTTTTTCCTATTTTCTTCAACTTTATTCATTTTTTCATCATTTTAGCTTGATTTCTTCACCTTTTATGAATTTCAACATTGATTCCTGAAATATAGAAATATATACCATAAAACGTAAAATAATTCAAGAATCAACACGAAAACATATACAAATCATAGCCTAAAAACGCGTAATATTCAACCATATCACGGTACCATCTTCCCCGCTTCATTATTTCATAACAAGCGGTACCTTCTTCCCCGCTAGCGGTACCCTCTTCCCCGCTCTTCATACTAGCGGTACCTTCTTCCCCGCTTAGTATGGTATACCCCGCCTCCATGTGCAAGCCTTGCTCCACATTTTTAGCGGTATAAGAGTAAGCATTAAAAATCATCACTACGATAACCCTGACTCGTGGAATACACACTCTTTATTCCACAACATACATATGCAACAAAAATGCATAATAACATGTATCATAACACATAATGCCCCACTTTGCATCTTATCATTTGTCAATTAATGATCATTTAATACATGTTACCGTTGGGAAGCCCGTACGTCGCTTACGTACTTTTCCAAAATGTGGTGTGTTGCAGGACTCTATCCCCTGCGCTGTGTAGCTATCTGTGAAGGCTCTACACTAGTGTACAACACAATATTAGATGTCTTATCATAGTCCAATACCGAATTTAAACAAATTCCAAATTTTAAAAAAAATCAGGCACTACCGATCGATCGGCCCTCATCACCGATCGATCGGTGATCACTACGAATTTAATAAAAAAGCTACGGCTTTTGCCGATCGATCGGTGTTCTTTACCGATCGATCGGTAGCTCTGTTTCAGTGCGATTTTTCCAGAATTCTCTAACACTGATTTTCATACCCTTCGATCTAGCATGTAAGACATACAACATGCCTAACCCAACATGCTAGCAGCTACAAGACACTACCCTGAGTGTATTTATAACAAATTCATACCCCAAACTCAAACCCACATGCATTAAAAATACCCATTTACATCAGTACTCAACCAACCTTTTTGGAAACAGGGTAACATATTTCATTTCCATATTTCTTGAGCACCTCATTTCATGCTATTAAAGCTACAACAGATAACATAAAACATGCTCGAACAAAAACGCCACGGGCTTTACAAAACTACCATGCATGTACTCAAATCAAAAGGTTTACCAAAAACCTAGCTAACATGCATGAAAACACCTTCACAACATCACTCCCATCCCATATTTTCCAGAAAAATAGGGCATACACCTTACCCAGATTTTCGAACACCATATTTTACTTGCTTAAATCCTTCACATAAAACATGTAACGTGCTTAAGGAAAAATACTGGAAGCTTCATACCAACACCATGTAAGCATTTAAATCGAAGGTTTTAAGAAACTAAGCTAACATGCCATTTTCACACCACTTAAAAACATGAACTTAATCAAGCTTAAATAAAAAGCAGAGCATGGTTTCTCACCCTACTTTGCTCCGATTTTTGGAGGGTCTTCAAGCAATGAAAATGGAAGGGCTCCACACGATTTTGTGTAGCAGATGCTGGAGATTATTTGGGAGAGAAAGGGCGAGATTTGGAGTGGAGGAGAAGGGTGAAATGATTGTGCCATGTGGGGTGGATAGTCAGCTACTTGCACAGCTGATTGGTATGGGTTGGGGGGGGGGGGGGGGGGTTGGGTGTTAGGTGTTGGGTGGTATGATGTGTTATGTTTTGGTCCCGGTATTTAGCACGATGTATTAAAATATCCTCACATGATATTTATAGTATTTTCTCAATAAAATACTTCAATTCCCATTTAAACATGCTTCACCAAAACAAATAACACACACCCCAAATAAACATGCCACAACCCCAAAATCCCAACATATATCACATGCACCATGAAATGTATCTCCTCAATAATATTAATTCAATCCCATGAATTAACACCAAAATCATCATAATTTAATTAATTATTAAAATCACATAATCATTTCGGGGATATCACATTAAGGAAGGAGATCTACGGCGTGAAGCAGTTCCACGAGGAGTCACTGCATGAGTACTGGGAACGTTTCAAGAAGTTGTGTGCAAGTTGTCCACAACATCAGATAAGTGAACATCTGCTGATTCAATATTTCTATGAAGGTTTGCTGTCTGGTGACAAGAACTTGGTGGATGCGGCAAGCGGAGGAGCATTTATCGACAAGACAGCGGAGGAGGCGAGGAGCTTGATAGCTAACATGGCGGCCAATTCCCAACAGTTTGGACATGTTCACCATGGACAACCGCAAAGAAAAGAGGTAAACATATCAAACATGGAACAACACCTGATAGACCTGACTTTTCTTGTGCGTGGTCTTGCAGGTGGAAATGTAGGGAAGATAAAGCCGTGTGGAATCTGTCTGGATGCGAACCATCCCACGGATGCATGCCCATCATTACAAGAGACAACCACAAAGAAAAGAGGTAAACATATCAAACCTGGAACAACAACTGATAGACCTGACTTTTCTTGTACGTGGTCTTGGAGGTGGAAATGTAGGGAAGATAAAGCCGTGTGTAATCTGTCTGGCTGCGAACCATCCCACGGATGCATGCCCATCACTACAAGAGACAGCCGCTGAGAACGTGAATGCCGCGGGAGGATTCCAAAGGAGTTATGACGATCCACCAAACAACTACAATCAAGGTTGGAGGGACCATCCAAACCAAGGATATGACAACCCACAGATGCACCAACCTCCACCCTATAGACCGCCATATCAGAGACCTCCACCACCTCCAGTGCACCCTCCTTCTGACAGGTTAGAACATAGACTGAAAATAGCTTACAATTTCAACAGGAGACGAGGGCGAGCATCCAGAGCTTGACTACGCGAATGGGACAACTGGCAACTTCTCAACAAGATTGACGTAAGAATCTCAAATGGACTACCTTCACAATCGGAGGTGAACCCCAGGGAGAATGTGAGCGCTATCACTGTGAATGTGAGTGGAGATACAGCTGAAGAAGAGGTGGTACTGACGCCACCCAATAACGAAGAGAAGACGGAGAAGGAGAAAGAAGTTGAAGAACCCATGCAAGAGGAGAAACCACGAGGTAAGTTCCCCAACTTTTCTGAATATAAAAGTGAACCCACATTCGCCCTTGCATTGAAGATGAATTTGAAGGACAATGGTCTCAAGAAGCTCTACGAGATGTCCCCACGCTGTAATGAAAAAGATCCACTCAAGGAAGCCAAGAAAGAATGATAAGTGCAAGGAACGCGAAGGGCAGCCCAAGGTCGAGCTAGGTGAGAATGTTTCGGCGGACATCCAAAGAAGCATCCCCGCTAAATGTAAGGACCCTGGTATGTTTTCCATCCCATGTATGATTAATGCTAATAGGATTGAGAAGGCTATGCTTGATTTAGGATCTTCTATAAATGTCATGCCTTACTCAATCTATTCTCAGCTAAAACCGGGACTTTTAAAAAGAAATGACACTGTGATTCATTTAGCGGATAAGTCCACGGTCATACCTAGGGGGATAATAGAGGACGTAATCGTGCATGTAGAGAACTTGGTTTTCCCAGCCGATTTCTATGTCTTAGACATGGAAAATGGTGATCCATCGAGTCTAATCCTTTTAGGGAGGCCATTCTTGAAAACATCAAAATCAGTAATCGAGATGAATAGCGGTATGATAACATTGGAGTCTAATGGTAAAGTTGCAAAATTCAACATCTATGAACCCATTAAGACTCTTGAGCATTCGAGTTACACTATTGACATACATGATGATTATGATTCGGATTTTGATAATGATGAGTTGTGGGAAATGGGAAAGGCTACTGATGGCCTTGACGACAACAGAGGTATGGATTCTAACTTAGTGCATACTGTTCATACTATTGCTGCGTTATCTACTCACGATACTGCTGACCCTCTTATTTCTCACTTGCAGGATCGTACCGTTGGAAAGAAGCACCCTCCGGATCGACCATGTCAATCAAGTGACGAAGGAGCAAAGGTTGGGGACGACCACTCAAAGAGCAACAAGCCAAAATACCGAGGAGTGAAGAAGATATTGAGGTGGTTAAGGAAGGATAGAGCAACACTGCATCAACCACCTGGATAGAGGACTGGCGTCGGGCCACCGACGTTAAACAGAGGCGTTGCTTGGGAGGCAACCCAAGGGGAGTTAGTTTCCTTTCTCCCTTTTATTTTTATTGCTTTAGTAGTTAGACTTTTCTCTTTTCTTGTATTTTTGCCTTACATTGAGGACAATGTAAGATTTAAGTATGGGGGAGGGATTAGTGGTGTATTATTGTTTTCTTATTTCAAAAATACAAAAAAATCGAAAATTTGAAAATTTTGAGCTCATAGTTAGTAATGAACACATGCTTAGAATCACTAACCCATGATGAAACCTAATTGATATCATGCATGCTTTTGAACATAGGTGAATTGTTAACCTTGGAACACTTTGAACTCTAATGCAAATTTTACTTTAACTTAGTAGTTGAATATTTTATACACGATTTTGTCATGACTTGTGAAGTGTGCATAACTTAGTGAAGATTGTGTGAACTTTATGATAGTCTTAAGAAGTCTCTAATGCATGCTAGAACTTAACTACATGCTCTTTGAGGCGTATATCTAGACTACTTGCAAACATGAAAGTGATATAGGCAATCTTTGATGCCTTTGAGCCTTTCAAGCCTACCATGTAAACAAAATCAATCTCTAGTACCCTTTTTGAGCTTTAATGTAAAAGAATGGTAGTATGCTAAGCATACTAAAGACCCCCATTCAATATTCATTGACTAGCTTATCATCCTATCCTTTTAGCCTAAATATGCTTTTAATCCATACCTTTTAAGGGAATATGATGTATTTCATTCAAATACACTTGGAAATTCATTGAATTATATTTGTGAACTTTATTGTCAAAAGAATGAAATACATGAAAGAAAAGGAATGCCTTGAGAAATTTGAGAAAAATATGACTCCAAGGGGAGCCAAGGCACACAAAAGAAGAAAAAAGTGTTGAAATAAACCTTGAAAAAATGAACAAGGTTTGAAAAATTCATGCAAGAAGAGAAGTTTTAGTGTGCATTTCATCATACTCTCTTGTTTGATATATCTTTATCCTTTCTTTCATAAGCCAATACCTAGGCCAAGCTACAAGCTAATAAAGACCTACTTAATTTATGTTTGCAAAGTAGCTAAGATAGTGGAGAAGAGTGTGCAAGTGAGCTTATACTTGTGTTAGTGTATGACTTGAACTATTATGGCTTTACATATTTTGGATCTATAATTTGTACACAACACTTGTTTATGATCACACACACACGTTCACTACTTTGTTGAGTATGAAATGTATAGGGATTGAACTTGTTCCACTGTTAACTTTTTACCGCCTTTCATTACTGTGCATGTTAAAATTGTTGAGGTATTAAAGTAAGGACAAGTTGCTTTGTTATGAACCTATGAGCTAACAAAAAATATTGTAGTCTTATTTGTTTGCTCGAGGTCGAGTAAAGAGTAAGTATGTGGGAGTTTGATGTGACTAGAAATAGACACATCTTTAGCGCTTAATTGTCTACGATTTGGTAGGTTTTGATGGATAATTTGATATGTATGTTACCTAATCGTATATTTGTGTAATTGTAGGTACAATCGAAGAAAACGAGCTAAAAATGATCTGTAAAGACCAAGAAAAGACATGAACATGACAAGGACTCAAAGTTGATCAAGAAAAGGGCAAAAACGTAATTTTGGAGGGGGCGATCGACCGCATGGAAGAGGCAATCGATCTCCTATGGACAGAAACTTGAGCAACAAAATTTACGAAGCAGCGATCGATCGCCACTTTATAGCGATCGATCGCCTGAGGCTACTGGAGGGAAGCGATCGATCGCCACTTTATAGCGATCGATCGCCTCAAGCATTTTGCTGAAAAAAATAACGAAGCGATCGATCGCCATAAAAGGGGCGATCGATCGCCATAAAAGGGGCGATCAATCGCCGAAGAGTCCGAAATTTTGGAAATAAGTCTTTTACAATGTTTAAAAGATTGTAACCTAGTTTTAAGCCTCCATACCTCTTGAACTCGATTTTACACCACCTCTTAGACAGATTTTCGAGCCTTTAGAATATTGTTAGGTTTTTAGAAGATTTGAAATGTAGGGAAAGGTGAGAAATCAAGCTAAAATGATGAAATACTGAATAAAGTTGAAGAAAAGAGGAAAAAACCAGAATCCAAGACACATGTTGCTCCTTTCTCCTCAAATTACTATATGTTCAAGCCATGTTTTGGAAATGTGGTCCATATAAAAGTTGTAGAACTTTCTCTTGTCTTCGCGTGGACAGCTGATTCATAAAATTTAGAGTTTGTATGAGAAAGTTACGGCCAAAATACAAAACTCGCCAGAAGCTGAAAAAGGCGAAGAAACTTACTGTGAAGGGCGATCGATCGAGAAACCATTTCGATCGATCGAGAAAGGCTGAAAACTGAGCGAAATTCTTACTGGAAGGCTCGATCGATCGGCCACTTTTTCGGATCGAACGGGACGATGAGTTTTCATAAAAATACCTTCCTTATAGAGTTTGTTTCCAACAAGGAAGTCCTTGATTCCCTTCCCCTATATATTACAAACGATTTTTACAACCAAAAGAGGAGATTTTAAAACCCTAGGATAGCCTCCACTCTTCTTCCAACAGCCTCCATCTCAGCCCATCTCTTTCCTTCACTACCAAAAAACATCAAGTCATATACCTCCATCATTCTGCCACTCACCCAACCTCACGCCTTCTTCACCCAAAATCCATAATACACGCCTCCACCTTCTTCTCCCCTCACTTTCCTTCACTCCACCATAACCTCCATCTTTCTTCCACTCTTCACCATCCGTCATCACTCATCAACCCTTCACCCTATGTTTTGGAACGAGCCAACAAGATAATCGAAGACCACGATCGAGAAAGAATCGAGGAAGGATCGAGAATCAACGAAAGAGTCGACTTGGGAGTTTTCTTTTACTTTTCTATTATTGTTTTACATGAATAATTGGATTGTTGTGTTTTTGATGATTGATAGATATCAATAACATAGTTTTTCCTATTGATTTTGAGATTGAATTCATATATCTTCTAAGTGCATGTGTTAGTGTTCTTAATGCTTTTGAAGGATTGATCACCTTTGAATGATATTTTATTATAATTGAGATCGAGAGATGAAATTATAATACGATATAATAATTCATGCCGTGTGTTAAAGATTGAGATCGAGAGATAAAATCACACACGAGTGATAGCTTTGGGTTGTTTAATCTAAAGTTAGTGGTTTTCATAAATCTCAATCGATGTTAAATTGTTAATTACGTGAACGAGAGTTACTAGTTGCAATTTGATGTTAGACTTAATATAAGCAAGTACCACATAAGATTTCTTTTAACTATATTTAACCTACGATAATCAATTAATAATTAAACTAAACTAAATTAAGCTACTATAATCCAACCAAAATAGTCGACGATCACGAGAAAAAATCCACAAGTAAGAATCAAGACAATTATTCACCTAACCCAACTCTTACAATTCTTTTCTCCATACATCTCTAAAGTGACGGGTTTTCCGAATTTATTCAATATACTCTCTCGAGCTATATTAAGTCTAACATCAAATTGCAACTAGTAACTCTCGTTCACGTAATTAACAATTTAATGTTGAATGCGCTTTATGAAAACCACTAACTTTAGATTAAACAACCCAAAGCTATCACTCGTGTGTGATTTTATCTCTCGATCTCAATCTTTAACACACGGCATGAATTATTATATCGTATTATAATTTCATCTCTCGATCTCAATTATAATAAAATATCATTCAAAGGTGATCAATCCTTCAAAGCATTAAGAACACTAACACATGCACTTAGAAGATATATGAATTCAATCTCAAAATCAATAGGAAAAACTATGTTATTGATATCTCTCAATCATCAAAAACACAACAATCCAATTATTCATGTAAAACAATAATAGAAAAGTAAAAGAAAACTCCCAAGTCGACTCTTTCGTTGATTCTCGATCCTTCCTCGATTCTTTCTCGATCGTGGTCTTCGATTATCTTGTTGGCTCGTTCCAAAACATAGGGTGAATGGTTGATGAGTGATGATGGATGGTGAAGAGTGGAAGAAAGATGGAGGTTATGGTGGAGTGAAGGAAAGTGAGGGGAGAAGAAGGTGGAGGCGTGTATTATGGATTTTGGGTGAAGAAGGCGTGAGGTTGGGTGAGTGGCAGAATGATGGAGGTATATGACTTGATGTTTTTTGGTAGTGAAGGAAAGAGATGGGCTGAGATGGAGGCTGTTGGAAGAAGAGTGGAGGCTGTCCTAGGGTTTTAAAATCTCCTCTTTTGGTTGTAAAAATCGTTTGTAATATATAGGGGAAGGGAATCAAGGACTTCCTTGTTGGAAACAAACTCTATAAGGAAGGTATTTTTATGAAAACTCATCGTCCCGATCGATCCGAAAAAGTGGCCGATCGATCGAGCCTTCCAGTAAGAATTTCGCTCAGTTTTCAGCCTTTCTCGATCGATCGAAATGGTTTCTCGATCGATCGCCCTTCACAGTAAGTTTCTTCGCCTTTTTCAGCTTTTGGCGAGTTTCGTATTTTGGCCGTAACTTTCTCATACAAACTCTAAATTTGATGAATCAGCTGTCCACGCGAAGATAAGAGAAAGTTCTACAACTTTTATATGGACCACATTTCCAAAACATGGCTTGAACATATAGTAATTTGAGGAGAAAAGAGTAACATGTGTCTTGGATTCTGGTTTTTTCCTCTTTTCTTCAACTTTATTCAGTATTTCATCATTTTAGCTTGATTTCTCACCTTTCCCTACATTTCAACATTGATTCCTGAAATAGAGAAATATATACCATAAACCGTAAGATATTCCAAGAATCAACACGAAAACATGTACATATCATAGCCTAAAAACGCGTAATATTCAACCCTATCAAGATTTTTCTTTCAAGTTTTATCATGAACAACGCGAAGAACGGAACCGAAAACGACAAGCCGGAATGATTCGTCTTAGTAATTTCTTTTCCTTTGTTTATCTAATGTTTTCGAATCATATTTTATTATTTTTAGATTCAATTATGCTAGGTTAAACTCTTAGATTCATGGTTTAAGGGATACTTGCTTTTGGATTTGAATCTCTTGTGAGAATTTTGGTTTGTCTATTGAATTTAATTTCGATTTCAATTCTGTTTCTTGGTAATGATTATTGTGTTTGTTTATTAGATTGATCACCTAGTATTCACATGCATAATCGATAGCTAATTAAGAAGCAACTAAGATTAATAATTACCTACTGTAGGTGTTATTGAATTCTTAAAATGAAACAATTGGGTAATCAATAATTAACGGCTGTAGTTTCTGTTGATTAGATTTATCGAACTCACTAGTTTTGAAATCTATCATTGATTTAATCATTAACGGCTATAGTTTTGATTAGAGATTTGATAAGGGTCGAATTGAATGCTGTTTTCTCTTTGACTACGAATAAGGTGGGTAGGAATTCAATTTCCAATCGATGAATAATTGAAAGAATTCGAATGTTAGTGATTTGATGATCAAGAGAGAATTTTCCAAAAGTAAAGTTGACCGAAAACCAAGAATCGCTTCACTCTCATAAGTTTTAACCGTTTTAGTTAATCTCGTTAATTAGTTTAATTCTTAAAATTTGCTTAGTAGTAATCACCCAACCCAAAAACCCCCTTTTTACTATTCTTTTTTAATTGATACGAAAAAAATACTACCTTCCCTGTGGGATCGATCCCTACTCTCGCTACTACATACTTTTGCAATTAACTTGAGAAGGGTTAATTTGGGCGTACGCGATAAGCGCTACCAATAACCAAGACCATGTATGCAACCACAATGCATAATTAAATCCATGTATGCAACCATAATGCATAACCAATTCAATGCATAAAAATACGTTTTACCGCCCGATGCCCGTACGTTTCACACTACGTACCTTAGTTCCAAAATGGAGATGTCGAAGGACTTTATCTCCTTGGCTGTGTTGCCACCTGGGATGGTTCTATACATTCACACAAACCAATATTAGGAGCCAATAATTGTCCAATATCAAAAATCCCACAAAAATAACCAAAACATCACTTTTTGGTGACTCGCGATCTGTGGGGTCTTCCCACCTTAACAGTGATTAATAGACAAAGAAGGACTAATCATGCATTAATAACATTCTAAGGTTCTGGTTGTTACATGAGCTATCAGAATTACAGGCCAAAATAAAAGACTTCAAAAATAAATTCATTACACTTCCAAAAAATGTTCATGTTTAGATTTATACTACTCCTAGAGTAGATACTAATCAAGACTTGATTCCTATACATTCCTGTGTTCTTCGTAGCTCACTGCCTCAACCCGACCCCTTAGTCCTTTAGTCCAAAAGCGTACCTACAGGGACAACACATCATAAGCATATACAATCTCATTCAACATCATAAAACATCATAGTAAATGAATGAAACATTGGTTAAGTAAATATGCTGGTTATTCATTAACTTCTTATCGTTGTCCCTGATTCATAATCATGTATGGGGCATCTTACCCCCGTGACATCTTACCACAAAACATCGCATGGCCTCTTACCATGTGGGGCATCTTACCCCGTGGCATCTTACCACAATAACATCGCATGGCCTCTTACCATGTGGGGCATCTTACCCCGTGGCATCTTACCACAATAACATCGTGTAAACATCATCATATAAGCATCGGATAAACATCATCATTTCATCGTGAATACTCATACAATAAAAGCATAGTTGTAGTATAAAGATGTATGTTACCGTCCGATGCCCGTACGCTTCTTACGTACCTTTTCAAAAGGAGGAGGAGTCAATAGACTTTATCTCCTTGATGGTGCCGGTACCTGGGATGGTTCTACAAGACCACACAACACCATATTAGATGCCTCAAAGCCATCTCACATCATAAACTTAACAAAATAACACATCATTACATTTTTCAACTTTCTGCCTCTCCCGATCGATCGGCCCAAGGTCTCGATCGATCGAGAAACTATGCAAAAACAGTGCCTTAGTATTCTGTCTCGCTCGATCGATCGAAACATTTTACCGATCGATCGAGGAGCTTCACCGATCGATCGATAAATCCTTCGATCGATCGGTACCTAAAAATCCAAAACATGCTTTAGACCTTCTGTCTCGCTCGATCGATCGGGACCAAATCTCGATCGATCGAGAGCTCTGAAAAAATCGGGACTTCCCCAGATTTTTGAGCACCTCTTTTCCCATCATCATTTCTACTTCATAACACATCTTACTTGCTGAAACAACCATGTGAAGAACTTCATAAAATATCCATGTAAGCACTTAAATCAAAGGTTTAACAAAACCTAAGCTAACCTGCATCATAACATCATCATAATCTTCATCCTCAACCAACTTTAACAGAAACAGAGCATGCTTATCTTTTTTTCCAGATTTTCGAGCACATAGTTTCATAAGAAGAAATCTATCACATAATCATGTAAAAAGCTCGAACAACCATGCTAGTAGTTACTTAATACTACCCTGTAAGCATCTCTACCAAGGTTCCACCCAAACCTATACCTATCATGCAATAAAACATCCCACCAAAACCATACCCAACCCAAAAACAGAGTATCAAGTCTTACCCCCTTTTTCCTCCTCTAATTGGCAAGCTTTTGCACGATGATTCACAGCCTTTTTCCTTCTCTGTTCTGCAGTTCCAGGGACGAAAAGAGAGGGAGAAGGAGGTGGAGGATGATTGCAAGACAATGGTCATAGCATGGGTTGGGGCAAGTGGAGGTATGGGTGTTAAACAAGTGGCTTGCCAAGTGGGGGAATGGGTGGTGACCGAGTGGTGGGGGTGGGGTGGTGTGGTTGGGGTGCCATGTGGTGTTTAATTGTGTCCCGTTATTTAGTACGATGTATTAAAATATCCTCACTCGATATTTTCTAACTTCATTTAATTAATACATCCTTTAAAACACTCAACATGCCCCCTAAATCATATCATCATATCATAATTATACTCCCCAATTTAGATACACCACAACCCTTAAACATAACATAAATCGTCATCATAGCACATAATCATATAACATTTCGGGGGTATTACATTACTCCCCTACTTATAAGATTTCGTCCTCGAAATCCACATGCATCGTCATAACGGAACTAAACATAAAAACATACCAGAGAATAGTTCCGGATAGTGCTGCACCATATGCCGTTCCGTCTCCCATGTAGCCTCCTCGACACCCCGACGATCCCACTGAACTTTGACCATCGGTATAACTTTGCTTCGTAGTCTGCGATCCTCTCGATCCAGAATTATGATTGGTCGTTCTACGTAGGACACATCTGAGTCTAACTGAACTTCTGAAGGCTGTAAGACATGAGACGGGTCTGGCTCATACTTCCGTAACATGGAGACATGGAAAACATCATGTATGCCAGACAAGGATGGCGGTAAAGCCAAGCGATATGCCAAAGTACCGACACGCTGTAAAACTTCATAGGGCCCAACATACCTCGGAGATAACTTCCCCCGCATCCCAAAACGAACCACACCCCTGAAGGCCGAGGTCTTTAAGAAGACCCTATCTCCTAACTGGAATTCCAGCGGTCGTCGCCGCTTATTTGCATAGGCTGCCTGCCTATCCTGGGCCGCTTTCATCTTTTGCCGTATAAATTTTATCTTACTTTCCATATCCCTGATCAGATCTGGTCCTCCGACCGCTTTGCTAGTCAAATCCTCCCAATACAGCGATGATCTACATCGTCGCCCATACAGAGCTTCAAAAGGAGCCATTTGAATGCTCGCCTGATAACTGTTATTATAGGAGAACTCCACCAGCGGCACTGAATCCTGCCACGGAGTATCAAACTCCAAAATACATGCCCTCAACATGTCCTCGAGCGTCTGAATGGTACGCTCTGTTTGGCCGTCTGTCTGAGGGTGATAGGCCGTACTCAGTCTCACCTCTGTGCCCAAAGCTGCCTGGAGACCCTCCCAGAAATGTGAAGTAAACCTCGGGTCCCTATCAGACACTATCGAGACTGGAATACCATGCAATCTCACCACATCCCGTATATACAACTGGGCCATCTTCAAGTATGTATATGACATACTGTAAGGGATGAAATGAGTCGTCTTCGTCAGCCTATCTACGATCACCCAGATCGCGTCAAATCCTGAGGCCGTCCTCGGTAAGTGGGTCACGAAGTCCATAGATATATGCTCCCACTTCCATTCAGGCACCTCTAAGCTCTTCAGCTCTCCACCAGGCCTCTGCCTCTCTGCCTTTACCTGCTGGCAGATCAAATATCTTTTAACGAAAATGATCACCTCACGCTTCATGCGTCTCCACCAGAATTGATCGCATAGATCTTTGTACATCTTCTTTCCCCCGGGTGGATACTGAAACGACTACTGTGAGCCCGCTCCAATATTCCTCTACGCAGTCCTGGTGCATCTGGGACTACCCATCGGTTGCCCAGTCTCAAAGAATCATCCTCAGCCACTCTGAACTTGGATGGCTGACCCTGAAGTACCAATGATGTCCATCTCTGAACCTCACTATCCGACTTCTGGGCCTTCCTGATCGCCTCAAATATATCTGGCTCAGCCAATAGGGTCGACACTCGCACAGACGACGTGTCTACTTCGAAATCATAGCCCAGATGGCAATAAGAAGTCATTAAGGCCGACAAACACATAACATCCTCTGCAGTACTCTTCACCTTCCGACTTAAGGCATCTGCTATTAAGTTTGCTTTACCTGGATGGTACTCAATTTCACAATCATAGTCTTTGAGCAAATCCATCCACCTTCTTTGCCTCATATTCAACTCTGCCTGAGTGAATAAGAACTTCAGGCTCATATGGTCCATATAAATAGTGAAAGACGTGCCATACAAGTAATGCCTCCAGATCTTCAAGGCAAATATGATGGCCGCCAGTTCCAAATCATGCACTGGATACCTAGCCTCGTGTAGCTTCAGCTGCCTCGATGCATAAGCCACCACGTACTTATCTTGCATTAACACACAGCCCAAACCCTGCAGTGACGCATCCGTATACAAGGCAAACCTCTTATTCTCAGACGGAATCACCAGTACAGGCGCTGTAGTCAAGCGACGCTTCAGTTCTTGAAAACTTTCCTCACAAGCCTCAGACCAAAAGAAGGGGACTCCTTTATGAGTCAGCTGTGTTAGGGGTTTGGCAATCTTCGAGAAACCTTCGACGAAACGTCGGTAATAACCTGCCAAACCGAGGGAACTCCGTATCTCCGGTACAGAAGAGGGTGCAGCCCACTCTAACACAGCTTCAACCTTCCTGGGATCCACAGATATCCCATGGTTAGATATGACATGGCCCAAGAATACCACGCTGTCCAACCAGAACTCGCACTTACTAAGCTTTGCATATAGCTGATGATCCCTAAGGATCTGAAGTACTATCCTCAAGTGCCTTACATGCTCTTCTTCAGTCAGAGAGTAGATAAGTATGTCGTCAATGAAGACTATGACGAACTGATCCAAATATGGTTGGAACACTCTGTTCATCAAAGTCATGAAGACAGCTGGGGGATTCGTCACCCCAAAAGGCATGACCAGGAATTCATAATGCCCATATCTAGTCCTGAATGCCGTCTTCTGAACATCGTCTTCTCTCACTCGAATCTGATGGTACCCCGACCTCAGATCGATCTTACTATAGCCTCGTACCCTGCAACTGATCGAACAAGTCATCGATCCTCGGAAGTGGATACTTGTTCTTTACTGTAGCTTTGTTCAGTTGTCTATAGTCAATGCATAGACGCATCGATCCATCTTTCTTCTTAACAAATAAGACAGGCGCACCCCATGCCGATACGCTAGGGCGTATGTAGCCCTTGTCAAGGAGCTCTTGCAACTAAATCTTCAACTCCCTTAACTCAGCTGGTGCCATCCTATACGGGGCACGGGAAATTGCAGACGTCCCTGGTAGTAACTCAATCCCAAACTCGACCTCTCTCGTCGGTGGGAATCCGGGAATTTCCTCCGGAAAGACATCAGCAAACTCTGCCACTACGGGCACATCCTCAACCTTCAGCTCTTTCCTCTTTTCCGTCATATCGACAGCATAGATAAGATATCCTGTATGACCTCGTTCTAATAACTGTGCCATCTTGACAGCAGATATTAACGGAATCTTCGGGCGGGAACCATCCCCATAAAATGTCCACTGGACTCCCAATACAGATCTAAATCGGACAGTCCTCTTCCTGTAGTCTACCACTGCCTGATACTTGTTCAGAACATCGATGCCCACAATGCAATCGAAGTCTGTCATTCCCAGCACAATCAAATCTGATCTTAACTCATTATCCTCAAAATAAATGAGGTCATCATAGACAATCTGATCCATAGTCAAACTTCTTCCAGCGGGGGTCGAGACCGTAAGAGGCATGGGGGACGGAGAAGTGCATATGTGGTGTCTTTCAACAAAATTCGTCGACACAAAAGAGTGTGACGCACCTGTGTCTATCAATATAAGAGCAGGGTGCGTAAATAAAAGACACGTACCAGCTATAACCTCCTCCGGAGCTGCTGTAGCCTGCTCCCTAGTCAAATCATACACCTGTCCCTGAGGTGGCCCCGTGGGCTGACCTCCATACTGCCTCGGTGCAAAAGGGGGTCGGTGCTGTGCCGCTCTGTCCGCAGGCCTCCCCGTAGAGTTCTGATGTCTTCCCCTGTTGGGACACTGTCGAGCAAAGTGGCCTCTATCGCCACAGACATAGCATCCTACGCAATCCTTTGCCAAATGTGGTTGTCCACAAAGAGTGCACTGAACTCTTCCAGATCTGTCTCCCTGAGGCTGTCCTCTCCCGGATGGAGCATCATTCCTACGGTTCCCTTTCCATCGATTCTCGGGCCTCTTGCCACTGAATCTCGACGCTGAAGTGTTTCCCCTAGGCTTAAACTGATCACCCCTGGGCTTCAAATTCTCAGAAATGGATTTCTAAGGGGGTGCTGGAGGTGGCACTGCATCAGGATATGCGCCAACTCCCAGTTCAGCTAGCTCAGCTCGTGAGAGTGCATCGTCAAAACAGGCAGGGCCATAGGTAATTACCCTGTCATATAGTTCCGGCCTCAAGCCCTTCATGAAATTCCTCATCTTTGCTTGAGGGTTTGCAGCAATATGGGGCACGTATCGCAGTAAGGAACAGTAATGCAGAGCATAATCAGACACAGGCATGGTACCTTGTCTTAAACTGGTGAACTCATTCTCCTTGGCTTGTCTTGCAGCGGCTGAGAAGTAGCGGGTCAGAAACCGTGTTCGGAACATCTTCCAATTTATTTCCTGTCCCAGAGCCTCTTGCTCAATCACGGTGGTCTTCCACCACATCAGTGCCTTCTTGGCCAGCTGAAATTCTGCCAATCTGATCCAGGCTGTCTTTGCACAAGGCGCTGCCACAAATATCTGTTCAATCCTCTCCAACCACTCTTCAGCTTTTTCCCCTGATTCAGTTCCTTCGAACATCGGGGGTCGGTACATCATAAATTGAGCCAAGCTCAACTCCCCAGGTAGCAACTGTTGTTCAGAAGGTTCTTCGCCCCAGGCTGGTGGTGGCAATGGATTCGTACGCCCAACACTTGCATTTACACTAATGGCGTCACCCACTTCTATGTTTGCTGCCATGCTGCAACACAAGGGTTAATAACAACACCAAAAGCAGTTCATAAAACTCATCGTTAGATAATTGAACATGTTAGCATAACATCTTTTTCTTTATGAATAACATACATATAAACATGTTCAAAAGTAAGCACCTAGCTAACTTATTGCTAAGGCTACCCTTCACTCATTCCCGAGTTATCTAACCACTGCTCTGATACCACTAATGTGGGGTCTTCCCACCTTAACAGTGATTAATAGACAAAGAAGGACTAATCATGCATTAATAACATTCTAAGGTTCTGGTTGTTACATGAGCTATCAGAATTACAGGCCAAAATAAATGACTTCAAAAATAAATTCATTACACTTCCAAAAGAATGTTCATGTTTAGATTTATACTACTCCTAGAGTAGATACTAATCAAGACTTGATTCCTATACATTCCTGTGTTCTTCGTAGCTCACTGCCTCAACCCGACCCCTTAGTCCTTTAGTCCAAAAGCGTACCTACAGGGACAACACATCATAAGCATATACAATCTCATTCAACATCATAAAACATCATAGTAAATGAATGAAACATTGGTTAAGTAAATATGCTGGTTATTCATTAACTTATTATCGTTGTCCCTGATTCATAATCATGTATGGGGCATCTTACCCCCGTGGCATCTTACCACAAAACATCGCATGGCCTCTTACCATGTGGGGCATCTTACCCCGTGGCATCTTACCACAATAACATCGCATGGCCTCTTACCATGTGGGGCATCTTACCCCGTGGCATCTTACCACAATAACATCGTGTAAACATCATCATATAAGCATCGTATAAACATCATCATTTCATCGTGAATACTCATACAATAAAAGCATAGTTGTAGTATAAAGATGTATGTTACCGTCCGATGCCCGTACGCTTCTTACGTACCTTTTCAAAAGGAGGAGGAGTCAATAGACTTTATCTCCTTGATGGTGCCGGTACCTGGGATGGTTCTACAAGACCACACAACACCATATTAGATGCCTCAAAGCCATCTCACATCATAAACTTAACAAAATAACACATCATTACATTTTTCAACTTTCTGCCTCTCCCGATCGATCGGCCCAAGGTCTCGATCGATCGAGAAACTATGCAAAAACAGTGCCTTAGTATTCTGTCTCGCTCGATCGATCGAAACATTTTACCGATCGATCGAGGAGCTTCACCGATCGATCGAGAAATCCTTCGATCGATCGGTACCTAAAAATCCAAAACATGCTTTAGACCTTCTGTCTCGCTCGATCGATCGGGACCAAATCTCGATCGATCGAGAGCTCTGAAAAAATCGGGACTTCCCCAGATTTTTGAGCACCTCTTTTCCCATCATCATTTCTACTTCATAACACATCTTACTTGCTGAAACAACCATGTGAAGAACTTCATAAAATATCCATGTAAGCACTTAAATCAAAGGTTTAACAAAACCTAAGCTAACATGCATCATAACATCATCATAATCTTCATCCTCAACCAACTTTAACAGAAACAGAGCATGCTTATCCTTTTTTCCAGATTTTCGAGCACATAGTTTCATAAGAAGAAATCTATCACATAATCATGTAAAAAGCTCGAACAACCATGCTAGTAGTTACTTAATACTACCCTGTAAGCATCTCTACCAAGGTTCCACCCAAACCTATACCTATCATGCAATAAAACATCCCACCAAAACCATACCCAACCCAAAAACAGAGTATCAAGTCTTACCCCCTTTTTCCTCCTCTAATTGGCAAGCTTTTGCACAATGATTCACAGCCTTTTTCCTTCTCTGTTCTGCAGTTCCAGGGACGAAAAGAGAGGGAGAAGGAGGTGGAGGGAAATGATTGCAAGACAATGGTCATAGCATGGGTTGGGGCAAGTGGAGGTATGGGTGTTAAACAAGTGGGTTGCCAAGTGGGGGAATGGGTGGTGACCGAGTGGTGGGGGTGGGGTTGTGAGACCCCGTTATCACATCAAGTCACTAAGGTGCAATTTAGAGAACTAAACATTCATGTGAATATATCAGAGTAACGTATCGTGTTGATTAACCTGAGCTTTAGAGATTACAGTACCAAAATATTTCAAAAAGGAATAACACAATTCCTACAAAGGCACTACACTATAGTCTTACTCTACCCAGTAGAAGCTATACAAAATTTCTCTAATCATGCTAATCCTATAGCACTCCTTACAGCTCAGCAAATCAACCCCGACCCTGGTTCTCGTCAACAAAAGCACCTACAAAGACAACCCCCAACACGTGAGCATAAAACAATTCATATTCAACATAATATGAAAGTAAGGCATAAATGCACAATCCTAAATACAAGCACTTCCTGTATTTCCTGCATTTATAACGCCCAATGGTTGTCCCTGTACCATAGTTCATAATAAAACACATTATATGAATGTATGGCTTTACAAATGAATGTCATGACATTTCCTCTTTTTCTTGAGTCAGTCATCATCAGTTATTTTAATGCTTTCATATCTCAAAACAAGCGGTATCGCATACACGCTTCATCATACTAGCGGCATCTCTTCCTCGCTTAGTATGGTATACCTCGCCTCCATGTGCCAGCGAGCCTCCCCCCACCCGCTCCACATGCGCAGCGATAAAGCATAAGCATTAAAACCTTAACTGTGAATCGCCCTGACTCGTGGAATACACCTCTTTATCCCACATCACAATATGCAACAACAATGCATAATATGCAACACAATGCATAATAACATGTATCATAATCTTAATGCATCACATTGCATTCATCATGCGTCACACAGACAAACATAAGTACATGTTACCGTTGGGATGCCCGTACGTCGCTTACGTACCTTTCCAAAATGTGGTGTGTTGCAGGACTCTATCCCCTGCGCTGTGTAGCTACCTGTGAAGGCTCTACACCAGTGTACAACACAATATTAGATGTCTCATTACAATCCAATATCAAAACTTTAACAAAATATAACAAATTATATTTTTTCAACATTCTGGGTCTCTCGATCGATCGGCCCCTCTTCCCGATCGATCGAGAAGACGCCTAAAATCAGAACCAAGGTTCTGCCCCGCTCGATCGATCGAGATGAAATATCGATCGATCGAGATGCTCTGTTCGAGAAATGCCAACCCAGAATTCTCGAACACCTGAAATCACACCCTTAAATCCAACATGTAAGACATACAACATGCCCAAAACAACATGCTATTAGTTACAACACACTGCCCTGAGTGTATTCATACCAAAATTACACCCCAAACATAAGCCCATAAGCATAAACGACGACCATTTACACAAGTACTCGATCATCTTTTCGGAAACAGGGCAACACATTTTATTTCCAGATTTCCTGAGACTTCATTTCATGCTATAATAACTATCATATATAACATAAAGCATGCTCGAACAAACATGCCAAGGGCTTTACAATACTACCATGCATAAACTCAAATCGAAGGTTCACCACAAACCCTTCTAACATGCATGATACCACCTCCTCAAAATCACTCCCTAACCATATTTTCCCAGAAAAACAGGGCATACACCTACCCAGATTTCCGAACACCCTTCTTTACATGCTTATATCCTCAACATAAAACATGCAACATGCTCAAGGAAAAATACAGAGAGCCTCACAACAACACCATAAAAGCATTAAAATCAAAGGTTTCAAGAAACCTAATCTAACATGCCGTTAACTCGCCACCTAAAAACATGTACTCAAACAAGTTTAAAAACAAAACAGAGCATGGTTTCTCACCCTACTTTGCTCCGATTTTTGAAGGCTTTCCAGGCGATGAAAAGGGGCAAGCTCCTCAGATTATTGCTTAGCAAGTGCTGGTGAGGAATTGGGAGAGAAAGGTCGAGATTTGGGATGGCTGAGAGTGGTCAAATGATTGAGCCAAGTGGGATGGGAAGTCAGCCTGGGCACAGTGTGATTGGCATGGGTTGGGGGGGGTGGTTGGGTGTTGGGTGGTATGATGTGTTATGTTTTGGTCCCGGTATTTAGCACGATGTATAAAAATATCCTTACATGATATTTATAGTATTTTCTCAATAAAATACTTCAATTCCCGTTAACATGCTTTACCCAAAACAAACAACACACACCCCAAATAAACAAGCCACGATCCCCAAATTCTCAACATATATCACATGCGCCCTGAAATGAAACTCCCCAATAATACTAATCCAAACCCATGAATTAATACCCAAATCATCATAATTTAACTCAAATGATTAACATCACAATAATCATTTCGGGGATATCACAGGGGTGGTGTGGTTGGGGTGCCACGTGGTGTTTAATTGTGTCCCGGTATTTAGTACGATGTATTAAAATATCCTCACTCGATATTTTCTAACTTCATTTAATTAATACATCCTTTAAAACACTCAACATGCCCCCTAAATCATATCATCATATCATAATTATACTCCCCAATTTAGATACACCACAACCCTTAAACATAACATAAATCGTCATCATAGCACATAATCATATAACATTTCGGGGGTATTATACGATCGATCGCCACAAAGCCCTGATCGATCGCGAGATCAAATTCTGCTCTCGGCGATCGATCGCCACATTTGGGGCGATCGATCGCCAGGCCCACCGATCGATCACCCAAACATAGCGATCGATCGCCAAGCGCCCCTGCCGCGCACTGCCTGCGCGCGATCGATCGCCAAAAACTGGCCATCGATCGCCGCTGCCCGTAACCCGATTTTTCACAATTTTTAAACCTCAAACTTTTCCCCATCCACACGAACACAAATGCCATCAAACCAACAACATATAAACACCATAAACCTTCAATATACACCTTAATACAACCAGAAATCCAACACCCAACAAAAATAACACACACCCAAAAATAAACCTTTTTCAAATCCCCAATACCAACCCATTTCAAACCCAACACATACAAAACCAAACAAGGAGGAGTTCATACCACTTCTAGAATTCAAATCTCACCAAGAAATCAAGCAACCAAGATTTTTGCAAGATCTCTCCTCATTCCCTTGTTTCAAACGTGAAAGTGGTTTTGGGGATAGGGTTTGGGAAAGTTTTTTTGGTAAAGAGTGATTGGAGTGTGGGGATAGTGGGGTATCAGTGGGGCGGTTAATTAAAATATGTCCCCAATAATTAGCATGATGTATAAAATATCCCAACATGATATTTTAAAAGCATTTTCTAGAAATGCACCAAAACCTCAATTAAATACATGCTTTACCAAATAATTATTAACCATCACAATTTAACCATGTTAACACCCAATTTCCCAACAAGTATAACATGCACCCCGAAATGCATTACCAGGTCACGCCTACCATGTGACTAAGCATTTCCCATCTTAATTAATTCCCCCATTAAATTAATTAACACCATAAATAATCACATAAACATTATTAATGACCAAATGCATATAATCATTTCGGGGATGTCACAATACTCCCCTACTTATAAGATTTTGCCCTCGAAATCGCATGCACTTACCCATCCGAAACTAAACATAAATCACATACCAGAAAATAGTTCCGGGTAATGCTGCACCATATGTAAGGAATCCAACAAGCAAATACGCAGCGGAAATAAAATAATTTTGGATTCCCAACCAGCGACCTATACGGAGTTAATCATATCGGGGTGTAAAGAGAATCATACCCTTGTAGCGTGTTTGAAGCAGAAATCTGCACGAAGCGGCACGTCCAACACGTCCTCGAGTCTGGAACAAAGCTATGCAACTTTGTCTCTACGGTATCCACGATCAAATCGAAAAGGGATGTTGAAGAACAAGTTGCTAGACTTGATCTTCAACAAAGGAAAGGAACGAACGAAAGTAGACAAGTGAAGGAGACGGCTGCGCCTCACCGATCGTCTGCTAGGGTTTTTAAGTTAATCTGATTAACCTCATATTATAACTTAATATGCATGTATATATATAGACATAATATCAGACAGCTTTATAGATGGGTTTTTGAAAAACCCTCTGGCCCATAATATTATATCAGTCTATATATATCCAGCATATTTAATATATATCTTTATATATATAATTGGTCCCCTTTAATTAATGTTTAGGACTCTTCCTAATAAACTTAATTCATCCAATGAATTAAACTCCCTTTATCGATTTAATCTTTTGTGCGACCCGTTAGGATCTTGCAACGTTGGCAGTGACATAAAATCTAATTTTATGTCACAAGCAATGAGCGGTATCTAGCAACACATCAAGGCTACACAAGTTACAAGAATGTCATTGACTCGACATAACCTATGGCCTGTGATAATATTAACCATGTAACTTAATCCCTTTGTCCATGTGTTTTGATTGAACACGAGTCATGGAATAGTCATACTCGTATATTCAATCTCTATTCCTTGATCCCCAAGTAGAACTAGAATAAACAAATAAGCTCGATATCACATATCGACTGATTCGAGCACGGCCATGCATTTTAGTCTTACTTGATCAAGGGCCCAAACACTTCTCCTGTTATATAGGAGGGACAAATCCTATCTTGATCAATCAACATCCCTCTACATAATTTGAAGTGTATCCAATAGTTGCTTTTATAGTTTACCCTGTTACAGGTAACGTTTGACAATCAAGATACATAACTCCTTATATTGGGATCTCTGATGATCTCAAGTCGTAAGGATTACATACATTATTATCACTATGAGAATTGCTTATGACACTCATATAACTATCCATGTAGCATTCTCATGGTGGGTCTGTCCAGTACATTGTTCTCTAACATGTACCCATGTGTTGATTTGATATCTAATATCCATGAACAATTCATCAATCAAAACATACTAGTCTCTATGTATTATCATTATCCTGATTTATGATAATACTTGACTAGGGACAATCTTTAAGAATAATACAATATTATTCTAAGGACATTAACTTATATATCAATTCATATTGCACAGATATTTGAATAATATATAATCATGATTTGCCAATTATAAAATCATAATACATTGTATGTTATAAACAATCATCTAATGACTTGTCTTAGGGCATATCCCAACAAATCTCCCACTTGCACTAAGACCAATCAGACATATACTTAATGCCTAGAGATCTAGTATGACGATCATGCTTCTGCTATGATAGTGGCTTCGTCAATGGGTCAGATACATTATCATCTGTTGGTACTTTGCATATCTTTACATCTCCTCTTTCAACGATTTCTCGGATGAAATGAAAGCGCCGAAGTATGTGCTTGGATATTTGGTGAGATCTAGGTTCCTTAGCCAATGCGATGGCTCCATTGTTGTCACAATAGAGTTCAATCGGATCTAGAATGCTAGGCATCACCCCAAGTTCAGAATGAACTTCTTGATCCAAACAGCTTCCTTTGCTGCATCTGAGGCAGCAATATACTCAGCTTCAGTTGTAGAATCGGCTACTGTCTCTTGCTTTGAACTCTTCCAGCTTACAACACCTCCATTTAGGCAAAACACATATCCTGATTGCGATCGAAGATCATCTTTGTCGGTTTGGAAACTTGCATCAGTGTAACCTATTACATTGTGCTCTTCCTCACCTCCATAAATCAAGAATGTATCCTTAGTTCTTCTTAAGTACTTCAGGATATTCTTGACTGCAATCCAGTTACATTCACCTGGATCAACTTGATATCTGCTCGTCATGCTCAAAGCATACGAGACATCTGGACGAGTACATATCATGACATACATGATAGATCCAATAGCTGACGCATATGGAATCTTACTCATGTGTTGTCTCTCATCTGGTGTTGAAGGACACTGATCCTGTGATGACCAGGGATTATAAGTGTTAATCCCGGAGTATTAATAATCCCTAAAGTGGTTTTACGTGGCGATTGGGAGTTTAATTGAGGTATTGGGCCTTCTGGGCTCGTTTATTTGGGTAGTTGGGATCGTTGGATCCAGAGGTTGAGATTGTATTCTCATTTGGGTGAAAAACCTAAGAGTTGGGTTTTTGGTGTGTCTCGGGATCTCGGGTGCTGGGTGAGCACCGGTAGGGGATTTTGGAGTTAGAGAGAGAGTTTTTGAAAACAGATGATTTTTAAGGAATCATGATGTATTTGTGGGGCTATAAATTTTCCGGGGTATTTTTGCTATAAATACCAATTGAACCCAAAAATTTGAGGATATTTTCATTTAAGCCCCAAAGTTTTTCCTCCCTCTCTCCCGCGCGTTTTCCCGCTGCTACAGCACCCCCGCCGCTTCAAGCGGTGCGCCCGCCGCCGTCCGGCCGCCGATCGGCGCGTCCGACCTACCCACGGCGTCGTCTCGGCGAGGCGCTCCTTTCCCCTCCGTCAATTGAAGGTTTCGTCGCGTTTCTCGTTCGGATTTTGCAGGTAAGCGTCGATCCCCAATTTCTAGGGTTCTTCGATTTTCGTTTGATTTTGCTTCCGATTTCGTTGGGTAGCCTCCCTTACCCCTTTTTCATCCCTCTCATGTTATTCCCTGCTTAATTTGGTGATTTTGGTTCGAAATTAATTTTGAAATTGTAGGGTTTGATTTCGAAGATTTGGGGGTTTTTGGCAGGGGTGTTAATTCGTGCAATGGATCGATTATTGCATGTTTTAGGTGTATTATGATGCTTGATTGAGATCGAATTGAGAAGCTATGGTTCGAATTGAAGAATTTTAAGGGTCCGAATTTAAAGGCTTGTTTGGGTTCGATTTTAAGGGGGTTGAGTTCGAAAATTTGGGGGTTTTTGTCAAGGGATGTTGATTCTTGCTTGGATAGCTTAATTGACATTTTAGATAAATTATGGTATTTAATTGGGTTCGAAATTGTGAGATTGGGGTTCGATTTTTGTAGGGCATTCTTGAACAAATTTCGATATTGTCTCATTTATTTCCTTCCCTGCATGTACCCTGCCCCGGGTCTTTTAAGAGGATAATTGTCGTGTGTTGACAATATTTTGAGGGATATGGGTGTGCTTGAGCATAGGTTACATGTTCGTAAATAATTGTGAATTATTTATCGTGTTAGCACATCATTCCTCGGGGCATGGAACTCGAGCAAGGTTTGGCTCGGACTTCGGAGATTTAAGGTACGTGCGACGTACGAGCATTACTATATTTTAAGGCATATGTGAATGCATAATGAAAATTGATTTCATTGAATAATCGCGCATGAGGAATATATATATATATGTTGATATAGCCAAGGAATGACCCAAATCTTGATATCGCCGCTTGTAGCGTGCGTGACACTAGAGTAGGATGACTCTTACATGATATATGGGGTACTGGGTTTATTTGACTATATTAGGGCATTTGAGATGCCTGAGGATGATCGTAGAATCATGTATTCTTCGTAAGACATTTGAGATGTCTAGGTTCGTAGAATCATGTATTCATTATGAGACATTTGAGATGTCTAGGTTCGTAGACTTATGTATTCATTATAAGACATTTGAGATGTCTAGGTATAATGAAGGATTGGTAAAATAAATGTTAGGCATTTGAGCTATCTGTGATTGATAGCGAGTGTGTGAAATCAGTATTAGATATTGTGATATCTATAATTGCATGTTTAATGAATTTGTAATCACTATATGTTGATATTTGAGGATTAGGCATGCGATGAGTTAATCAATGTGTTGATTTACTGATTTTGAGATTTGATGAGTTTGATGATTGTGAGGACAGGGACAGTACACGGAATCCCGGATGAGGTTGCCATCCAGGGAGTATCATTTAAATTCATTAGCATTTACCTTTGTTGTAAATTATGAATTTCATTATTATGATTATGGGATTTTGTGTATTGGTATGCTCACCCCGTTGAGGGCTGTCTCTGTTGGGACAGGTGGACAGGTACATCGATGGCTATGGAGCTGAGCTCGAGCTGTTGATTTGAGGTACTCCCAGGATCGTGGTACCAGGGCTTGATGGAGCACGGTATCGTATAGAGTACCTATATATACACCTGAGGATTTATACATATTCATGATGCTCGCATGTGAGCGCGATTATACTTGTATATGGATTGTATATAAAGGCATGAGCCTATCTCTCTTTCATTTAAGGTTGCATGCAATTAGAGGTTGAATTGCTAGAATGATATGAGAGTCATTGGTGTATTATGTGTGGTGTCTTCCCTGGCTGGGAATTTACTTGTATTGCTGCTTTCTGTTGAGTATTATGCTTTCCCTGGCCGGGAATTTTGTTATGTGTTGTACTCCTTTTTTTGGGATAGCTCTATTTATGGGGAGACTCTGCCCAAATTTTTATAAAAGTTTACAATGTGAAAAGTGGCACCGAGGGGTTGGTAAAGGGCAAACATATGAGTCTTTTATTGTCAGGATGATGATCTTATAACATTGAGTATTACAGGAAATTTTGTAATTGACAGGCAATGATTAAGTATCATCAGAGCTTCCCGATTGACATTTTATAGAAAGCATGTACCACACATAGTGGTTAATACACTAATCAAGGTTTAAGGGCTTGGGGTCCTTACATTAGTGGTATCAGAGCAGTGGTTGCTCATTGGGGCTGTTAAGGGCCTAGGAAGTTATTGATAGCACATATTTATGCATGATGGCATCAATGTTGTATGACATAACAAATTGTTTATGTGCTATTATGATATGAAAAGTGGTATTGCTAACCATTGTGGTTGCAGGAATCGTGTGGAACACGATAGGATGGCATTAATAGGGATATTTCCGAGGTAACATGTACTTTATGTTGTCTTGTTGACACATGATGAATGCAAAGTGGTGCATTAAGGTTATGATATATGTTATTGTGCATTGTTTTTGCATATGCATGTTGTGAAATATAAGAGGTGTATTTCTTGAGTCAAAGTTATCTTAGTAAGGATTTTAATGGCTTATGCTAAAGTCCATTGCATGGAGTAGCAACGCTAAAGTCCATTGGAAGCGATGAAGAATCCCGCTTACATGGAGTAGCAACGCTAAAGTCCATTGCATGGAGTAGCAACGCTAAAGTCCATATGAAGCGATGAAGAATCCCGCTTATATGGAGTAGCAACGCTAAAGTCCATTGGAAGCGATGAAGAGTCCCGCTTACATGGAGTAGCAACGCTAAAGTCCATTGGAAGCGATGAAGAGTCCCGCTTACATGGAGTAGCAAGAAGCATTAAAATGTACTAATGATAAGGGCTCAAGATGAAATATGGATTTAAAGAGGAAGGATGTCATGACATTTATTTATGAAACCATACATTCTTATAATGCGTTTTTATTATGTATTGAATGTTGATGCATAGCGTATATGGCTATTGTTGTTAACCCTGATGGTTGCAGGTTACAGGAAATAAGGAATACGAAAAGGAATGATGATTATACATATGCACGGGCATCCCAAGGGCAACATGTATTATGTGGTTAGTCATTTAACACAAGGTAAATCAAGGTATGCATAAGATAGTGCATTATGATATGATACATGTTGATACGCATCGTTTTGCATATGTATATTGTGAAATATAAAGTGAGGATTTCAATGCTTACACTAAGGTCCATATGAAGCGAGGAAGGATTCCGCTTATATGGAGTAGTGAGAAGCATTGAAATGCACTGATATTTCACGAGTCCAGGTTATCCTAGTGAGGATTTCAATGCTTGCACTAAGGTCCATATGAAGCGAGGAAGGATTCCGCTTATATGGAGTAGTGAGAAGCATTGAAATACACTACTGATAAGTGACTCAATTCGAGGTGTATTTATAGCGATGGTTCATTCCGCTATATCTATTGGCGATGGTTCATTCCGCCAGGTGTATTTATAGCGATGTTTCATTCCGCTATATCTATTGGCGATGGTTCATTCCGCCAGGTGTATTTATAGCGATGGTTCATTCCGCTATATCTATTGGCGATGGTTCATTCCGCCAGGTGTATTTATAGCGACGGTTCATTCCGCTATATTGATTGGCGATGGTTCATTCCGCCAGGTGTATTGATAGCGATGCCTCTTTCCGCTACTATGTGGACGATGATTCATACTCAGGTTTATAGCGAGGTTTTCATGCCACTTATTATATGACGAGGTGTCATGCCGTCGATTCTATAGCGAGGGATTTTGCCGCTATGTACTCAGCACAGGATTTTGCCGCCTTCGAGCGATGGGTGCTGATTACGCACTATTATTGAGCGACGGAGACACGTATGACGCTATATTGCTAGCGATGAGGTATGAGATATTGCTATTTTATTAGCTTTATTTTAGCTGGCATGCATTGATATACATGTTTTATTATGCCTATTTTACTAGCATGATAGTGGATTGACATACGCTGATGTACATGTATCGTCACTAGTTGACAATGTTTTAGATGCCATGAGTTGGCATGTGTCGTCACAGGATGACGATGACGATGGTGTAGGAGATGTCTTATTAGACATGCATCATCGTTACGATGATCGATGCGTTGAGTATACGTATTCTGTGGTATGCCTTGGGTGCCAGTACCGAGCACAAGGTGGTGTGTGCGGCACCGATTGACGTGACCCTTATACCGAGCGGGTTGCTCGAGGAATGGATGGATGCGCTGTACATGTGATTGTACCGCAGCTTACGATTGGGGGTGATCATATTACGAGTGGTGATACCCTTGAGGTATGCTCGTTGGAATGGCTTTTGGCCATGTGATTTGACGACAGGAGTAATCATGGAGAAAATTACTCGCTTTCTGTCGATGTGACATGTGGTAGACATGGTCACACCACCCTTGAGGGTGTAGGATGGGTCCTAAGGGAGTAGGATCAGGTTATGTTAAGTACATAGGGACATTGGAGTGTCCAGGGTGTATCGGCATTGAGGAATGTTGGATAAAGACCCACTACTCTATTGAGTTTTCCTCCCATAGTATGTTATACCATGTGGAAACGTCCGTCTTATTGGTAGGTTTGAGGTAAACCTAAAGAGGCAGAGACTAGGTTGTCTGCCGCGTGTGTGTAGCACCATGATGGGCTTGCTAGAGCCGTTACACTACTCGTTGGAACCAAGTTTGGCAAATCGTAAGGTGATACGATGTGGATTGTGGTGGACTCTAGTAGTCACCATGTCATTGAGGTTAAGGTTGTTCATGCCTCACTGAAACGTGTATACGTTTATGTTTAATCTTGGAGACTTGTCTGGGACAGCTCAGGATGTTGGAGTACCAACAAGAGAGTCATCAGGTCGTTATTGACTCAATCTAAGGGAACCCGTGTATTAGGGATACAATGGGTGTTATTATATCCAGTTTTTCCGAACGATGGTTCGAGACTTGTGGATCTCGAGTTCAATGGCGCTTCCCTTGCGAGGAAGGAGGTAGTATTATACCTATTTGGGAATCTTTGAAAGATTCGGTAAGTTGGTGCAAGTGGTGTTGATTTTGGGAATCACACCGTGTATTGTTAATCGTCGATTATCATCCTCCACTGAGTAAGGAATGACTCAGAATTGACGGTTGTGTTTGGGGCTTAGGGATATGTGGTAGATACCCGAGCCGAGTGCATTGAGTATGCATGCGATATCAGTGCTTAGGCAGGTATACCGGTGAGTATACGGATGCCAGTTATTGATTTCCTCTGTTAAGCATAGAGTTATGCTATTTTTGGATGGTTAAATCTCTGATGTGAGATATGGAACACCTTGAGATTGGGAATCTCCATGGCACGATGATTATGAGGGATAATCGTGAAGTTAGTTGACTCCCTTGAAGAGGGATTTTCTTGTGAGGGTTAAGGTATTTCCCTTGTTGGTGTTTTCCTTCGAGTTATGCGATAGCCTTCCCAAGTTTGGATTGTTAAATCCGAGGATTTTCAAGGGATGGCAGGATTTCGGATTGGTTGAGTGTCGCTGACGACACAAGCGTTGAGGATGCAATGGGTTTATTGCATGCCCCTTAAGAAATTTAAACTCTGCGAAGTCTCGGTTGTTATTTATGATCAGGACGTGATTCTTGGAACATCCGGAGGTGGACATCTTGTGAGATGTCTTTTGTTTGAATTTGTGGCCGTGAGTTGCCCAAATTAAGTTGCAATGAGGCGACTACTCCTTCGATGGAGGAAGTTTGAAAGTGGAAACCAGGTTTGGTATGTGTACACCGTGGTTGTACTAGTGTTTCCCTCGTAACGATGTATGTTAGACATTGTGAGTCTTGGTAAAGATGTCATTGGATGATATCTACGATAGAATCAGGAGCGATTCGAATCCTTACAGTTTCAGTTGACTAACTGCTTTTGGATTATTAGCGTTGAGTTGTACTGACGCTCTTTGACGTGATGATGGATTTGGAAGTCTACTCCACTCCAGAGTTTGACACGAGGTCAACGTTCTTACGGTTGAGGTGTCATTCAGGACGTGTTCGTACTGTAGTATTAGATCGAAGGATGACTGTCCGATCTACAGTCGTATGTATTGGTTGTTTTGCAGTCATGAGGCTGACTTTTGGGATGACTCGCATCGAGGTACGTTTTGCCTCTTGGGTGATAGGTTGGTTTTGGTAAGTCGCTCTGTTTCAGAGTTTGATGAGAGGTAAGTATCCTCGTGTTTATTAATACGATTCTGATATGGTCAGGAATCGAGGTTATGGCTTCATGTTGTTGTGTAGCCTGGGTGTTACGTGATACACCAGTGCTAATTTCGAGGACGAAATTCTTTTAGTGGGGGATATTGTGATGACCAGGGATTATAAGTGTTAATCCCGGAGTATTAATAATCCCTAAAGTGGTTTTACGTGGCGATTGGGAGTTTAATTGAGGTATTGGGCCTTCTGGGCTCGTTTATTTGGGTAGTTGGGATCGTTGGATCCAGAGGTTGAGATTGTATTCTCATTTGGGTGAAAAACCTAAGAGTTGGGTTTTTGGTGTGTCTCGGGATCTCGGGTGCTGGGTGAGCACCGGTAGGGGATTTTGGAGTTAGAGAGAGAGTTTTTGAAAACAGATGATTTTTAAGGAATCATGATGTATTTGTGGGGCTATAAATTTTCCGGGGTATTTTTGCTATAAATACCAATTGAACCCAAAAATTTGAGGATATTTTCATTTAAGCCCCAAAGTTTTTTCCTCCCTCTCTCCCGCGCGTTTTCCCGCTGCTACAGCACCCCCGCCGCTTCAAGCGGTGCGCCCGCCGCCGTCCGGCCGCCGATCGGCGCGTCCGACCTACCCACGGCGTCGTCTCGGCGAGGCGCTCCTTTCCCCTCCGTCAATTGAAGGTTTCGTCGCGTTTCTCGTTCGGATTTTGTAGGTAAGCGTCGATCCCCAATTTCTAGGGTTCTTCGATTTTCGTTTGATTTTGCTTCCGATTTCGTTGGGTAGCCTCCCTTACCCCTTTTTCATCCCTCTCATGTTATTCCCTGCTTAATTTGGTGATTTTGGTTCGAAATTAATTTCGAAATTGTAGGGTTTGATTTCGAAGATTTGGGGGTTTTTGGCAGGGGTGTTAATTCGTGCAATGGATCGATTATTGCATGTTTTAGGTGTATTATGATGCTTGATTGAGATCGAATTGAGAAGCTATGGTTCGAATTTGAAGAATTTTAAGGGTCCGAATTTAAAGGCTTGTTTGGGTTCGATTTTAAGGGGGTTGAGTTCGAAAATTTGGGGGTTTTTGTCAAGGGATGTTGATTCTTGCTTGGATAGCTTAATTGACATTTTAGATAAATTATGGTATTTAATTGGGTTCGAAATTGTGAGATTGGGGTTCGATTTTTGTAGGGCATTCTTGAACAAATTTCGATATTGTCTCATTTATTTCCTTCCCTGCATGTACCCTGCCCCGGGTCTTTTAAGAGGATAATTGTCGTGTGTTGACAATATTTTGAGGGATATGGGTGTGCTTGAGCATAGGTTACATGTTCGTAAATAATTGTGAATTATTTATCGTGTTAGCACATCATTCCTCGGGGCATGGAACTCGAGCAAGGTTTGGCTCGGACTTCGGAGATTTAAGGTACGTGCGACGTACGAGCATTACTATATTTTAAGGCATATGTGAATGCATAATGAAAATTGATTTCATTGAATAATCGCGCATGAGGAATATATATATATATGTTGATATAGCCAAGGAATGACCCAAATCTTGATATCGCCGCTTGTAGCGTGCGTGACACTAGAGTAGGATGACTCTTACATGATATATGGGGTACTGGGTTTATTTGACTATATTAGGGCATTTGAGATGCCTGAGGATGATCGTAGAATCATGTATTCTTCGTAAGACATTTGAGATGTCTAGGTTCGTAGAATCATGTATTCATTATGAGACATTTGAGATGTCTAGGTTCGTAGACTTATGTATTCATTATAAGACATTTGAGATGTCTAGGTATAATGAAGGATTGGTAAAATAAATGTTAGGCATTTGAGCTATCTGTGATTGATAGCGAGGGTGTGAAATCAGTATTAGATATTGTGATATCTATAATTGCATGTTTAATGAATTTGTAATCACTATATGTTGATATTCGAGGATTAGGCATGCGATGAGTTAATCAATGTGTTGATTTACTGATTTTGAGATTTGATGAGTTTGATGATTGTGAGGACAGGGACAGTACACGGAATCCCGGATGAGGTTGCCATCCAGGGAGTATCATTTAAATTCATTAGCATTTACCTTTGTTGTAAATTATGAATTTCATTATTATGATTATGGGATTTTGTGTATTGGTATGCTCACCCCGTTGGGGGCTGTCTCTGTTGGGACAGGTGGACAGGTACATCGATGGCTATGGAGCTGAGCTCGAGCTGTTGATTTGAGGTACTCCCAGGATCGTGGTACCAGGGCTTGATGGAGCACGGTATCGTATAGAGTACCTATATATACACCTGAGGATTTATACATATTCATGATGCTCGCATGTGAGCGCGATTATACTTGTATATGGATTGTATATAAAGGCATGAGCCTATCTCTCTTTCATTTAAGGTTGCATGCAATTAGAGGTTGAATTGCTAGAATGATATGAGAGTCATTGGTGTATTATGTGTGGTGTCTTCCCTGGCTGGGAATTTACTTGTATTGCTGCTTTCTGTTGAGTATTATGCTTTCCCTGGCCGGGAATTTTGTTATGTGTTGTACTCCTTTTTTTTGGGATAGCTCTATTTATGGGGAGACTCTGCCCAAATTTTTATAAAAGTTTACAATGTGAAAAGTGGCACCGAGGGGTTGGTAAAGGGCAAACATATGAGTCTTTTATTGTCAGGATGATGATCTTATAACATTGAGTATTACAGGAAATTTTGTAATTGACAGGCAATGATTAAGTATCATCAGAGCTTCCCGATTGACATTTTATAGAAATCATGTACCACACATAGTGGTTAATACACTAATCAAGGTTTAAGGGCTTGGGGTCCTTACAGATCCTTCGAGAGATGTATCCCATGTGTCATAGGCACGAATCATTTCTTTGATTCTTGCATGCTAAACCGTTTTAGCACTTTGTCTATGTATGTACTTTGACTTAGGTCAAGTAATCTTCTCGATCTATCTCTATAGATCTTGATTCCTAATACATAGGTGGCTTCACCCAAGTCTTTCATAGAAAAGCAATTCCCTAGCCAAATCTTTACAGATTGTAAGGCAGGGATATCATTTCCAATTAGAAGTATGTCATCTACATACAATATTAGGAAGATAATTATGCTCCCACTGACCTTCTTGTAGACACAAGGTTCATCTACGTTTTTGATGAACCAAACTCTTTGACTGCATCATCAAAACAAAGATTCCAACTCTGAGAAGCTTGCTTCAATCCATAAATGGATCGTTGTAGCTTGCATATCTTTCCAGCATCCTTTGGATCGACAAAACCCTCGGGCTGTGTCATGTACACATCCTCAAGCAGATTTCCATTAAGGAAAGCTGTTTTGACATCCATCTGCCAGATTCATAATCATGAAAATGCAGCTATTGCAAGTAAGATCCTAATGGATTTAACCATGGCAACTGGTGAAAAAGTTTCATCATAGTCAATACCATGAATTTGTTTGAAACCTTTTGTGGGGTCCTCTTTACTTAATCCATTATGTAGTCGATTAACATACATCTGTGAGTCTGAATTAAGTAATAACATACACTACGAGTTAAGTTGTTACAGGGTTTCTAAAAACCTACCAACTACACATCATATGTACAAACAAAAACCTCTTACAAGATAACTCCTAGGCAGTGGTTCAGCTCGCAGCGGAAAATGACTCACATCCCGTCTCCCCACGTCTATGAGTCCCTACAGAAACATTCACACAACGTGAGTATAGATAACAACTATCTCAATGCAATATCAAAACAATAATATTAATGATAAAGCACAATAAAATCATCACTAGTGAATGTTCTGTATCATGCATCGACAAATGCACTATGTCATGACATGTCTCAACAATCACCCTATTATCACGAGCCCCATATGATATGCCTATTCAGCTCAATATGTCAGTGGAACCACATCACATCTTCATATTAGTAGCACATATCATAGTACCGTACTCATATGTGATAATAGCCAGAGTATATACCCAAACCAGGCGTATATCTCTCAAGCCAAAGCATATGTAGTATATCTATCAAGGAAATTATCCCAGCCAAAGCATATACAAAACCGGGCATATCTATCAAGGCAATGATCTCACCAAAGCATATACACATATCTATCAAGGCATCCATCCCAATCATATGAAATCCATGTATGTACATGCATATGATACTACCAATCATATGACACAAGCTAACATAAATCATATGATATCAAAACCATAACATCATCATCACATACTATCTATACTCCGTACGTCAACACGTACCTGTACTGTGACACAAACGATTTAAAGGCGTCACTGGATAATTGCCTCGTTGTCCCGTCCCTTGAGATGATGCTACAACAATGCCAACAATATATCATGTTATCATAGGCATTAAAATCAAATTCTATAAAAAGATAACATTTTTCAACATTTTGACTCTGGCGATCGATCGCTACTTCTCACCGATCGATCGCCATACTGTTCTGTCCCCCTCGCGATCGATCTCCATACCTCGCGATCGATCGCCAAAGTGTTCTGTTGCTCGCGATCGATCGCCATACTTTTCCCGATCGATCGCCACATACATTAACCACCTTATATTTTGCTCTGTCTCGGCGATCGATCGCCACAAAGCTCGCGATCGATCGCCGATGTCCAGAAAGTTCAGAACATGGCGATTTTGAGCTTATCTTCCTAGCTCTTCTCCTACAACTCGAAATCCAACATGTGAACAAGTTTCATGCATTCTCTAATACCATAACAACATGTTTCCACCATCTTAGAATCCAATTCTTGGCATATAAACATGTTATGATCCTAAGCTTGCATAGTTTGGATTTTAGTTCACATAATTCATACACCACTACACAAATCAATCTTAAAAGCATAAATTCCTTACCAAAATTGTACAATTTCACTTCACCCCACTTTCCTAGCTCAAGTCACAAGTGAAAAACCAAGCCAACTAAGAAAATCTCCAAGGGTTGGAGAGGAGCTTGTGTAGTGTTTTAGTAGGTGTAAAATGAGAAACTATGTGATTCTCCTCCCTAAGTCACTTGATATAAGTTCATTAGCTCCCTAAATCACTTGAAGTTAATGACATGATAAGTAACATGTACTTAAGATGAAATCCAAATTCAAATGCAACTCCAATTCAAATTCAATTCACATGCATATTCAAATGCCTACTAATTCATGTTACTTGATATGTTAATAAATCATTGTACACCATGTTTCATTCCTTGCCCTTGCCATATATCATTTCATACATGTATTAATTCATTCTTGGTTCCAACCATTATCATACTGTCAATTGATATAATTATACCACAATCATATCACACGTGTATCAAACCAATCGAGGCATTACAATTCTCCCCTACTCAATGAATTTCGTCCTCGAAATTGCATATACAAACATCATAATACATGCTTCATATAAGAACATATATGATATATGGAACATAAGAAACATGTATAAATCACATATCAACATACCAGAAAACAAATCCGGATACCGTTGCATCATATGCTGCTCTGTCTCCCACGTTGCCTCTTCGACACCCCGTCTGTCCCACTGTACCTTAACCATAGGAATCACTTTATTACGCAACCTGCGTTCAGCTCGATCCAAGATCATAACCGGTTGTTCCTCATACGACATATCGGTATCCAACTGTACATCAGGTAACTGTAATACATGACTCGGATCTGATTCATACTTCCTCAACAGTGAAACATGAAAGACATCATGAATACTACTCAAGGCCGGTGGTAGTGCCAATCGATATGCCAACGTACCAATACGTTGCAATACCTCATACGGACCAACATACCGTGGAGACAATTTTCCACGCTTACCAAACCGTACTACACCTTTAAAAGGTGAAATTTTCAAGAATACACGGTCACCAACTTGAAATTCAAGTGGTCTACGTCGCTTATTGGCATAAGCAGCCTGTCTGTCCTGAGCAGCTTTAAGTTTCAATCAAATTACCTTTACTTCTCTTCCATTTCATGAATCATATCCGGTCCATGTAAGGAAGACTGATCCACATCATCCCAATACAATGGCGATCTACATCGTCGCCCATACAAAGCCTCAAATGGTGCCATCTGTATACTAGATTGATAACTGTTGTTATATGAAAATTCCACTAATAGCAACGACTCTTGCCAAGAGGTATCAAACTCGAATACACAGGAACGCAACATATCCTCAAGCGTCTGTATCGTACGCTCTGTTTGTCCATCTGTCTGAGGATGATATGCTGTACTCAACCGCACTTCAGTTCCCAACGCTGTCTGTCCCAAAAATGAGAAGTAAATCTCGGATCCCTATCCGATACAATGGAAACCGGTATACCATGTAGTCTCACTACATGTTGAATATACAACTGTGCCATTTTCAGATATGTAAATGTCATACAATATGGCACAAAATGAGATACTTTGGTGAGTCGATCAACGATCACCCAAATAGCATCGCAACCAGAAGACGTCCGTGGCAAATGAGTCACAAAATCCATCGTGATATGTTCCCATTTCCACTGAGGAATGTCCAAACTATGTAATTCACCTCCTGGTCTCTGTCTTTCCGCTTTCACTTGTTGACAGATCAAACATCGTTTCACAAAACTCAACACATCCTGTTTCATACGTTTCCACCAAAATTGGGTACGTAAATCATGATACATTTTCTTCCCTCCAGGATGTATACTGTATCTACTACAATGAGCACGTTGTAGTAGTTCTTGGCGTAGTCCCAATATCGCAGGTACTACCCAACAGTTTCTATATTTCAAAATTCCATCACTTGTAAGTACAAATTGTGATGTTTGTCCTTGACTTATCATTTCCTTCCAATGTTGTACCTCATCATCAGTCATTTGTGCCGTTCTGATTTTCTCAAAAATGTCGGGTTCAACCAACAATGTTGATACCCGTACTGACACTGTTTCCACATCAAAATCATAACCCAAAGTACAACAAGAAGTCATCAATTCAGCTAAATGAATCATTTCATCAGCCGTATGATGTACTTTTCGACTCAAGGCATCTGCTGTAAGATTAGCTTTTCCTGGATGATATTCAATCTCACAATCATAATCTTTCAACAGATCCATCCATCTCCTTTGCCTCATATTTAACTCTGCTTGAGTGAATAGAAATTTTAAACTCTTATGATCTGTATATATGGTAAACGACGTACCATATAAATAATATCACCATATCTTCAAGGCAAAGACAATGGCAGCCAATTCCAGATCATGCACTGGATATCTCATTTCATGTGGCTTCAACTATCGTGATGCATAAGCCACTACATGTTTGTCCTGCATCAATACACAACCCAAACCAAGTAAAGATGCATCAGTATATAATGCAAACCTGTCATGCTCCGATGGAATGATCAAGACTGGAGCTGTAGTCAATCGATGTTTCAATTCCTGAAAACTACGCTCACAAGTCTCTGACCATCGAAACGGTACTCCTTTCTGTGTCAATTGTGTCAATGGTTTGGCAATCGTTGAAAATACTTCAACAAACCGTCTATAATATCCAGGCAAACCCAAGAAACTACGAATCTCTGGCACAGAAGTAGGTGCTGACCAATTCAACACTGCTTCCACTTTCTTTGGATCAACTGATATACCTTCTTCTGAAATAACATGTCCCAAAAAGCCGACACTAGTCAACCAAAACTCACACTTACTGAGTTTGGCATACAACTGATGTGTCCTCAACAATTGCAATACCATATGCAAATGTTGAACATGTTCTGCATTACTCTACGAATAGATCAGTATATCATCGATAAAGACAATGACAAATCGATCAAGGTATTCCTGGAAAACCCGATTCATTAAACTCATAAAGACAGCTGGAGCATTTGTCACTCCAAATGGCATTACCAGAAACTCATAATGCCCATAACGAGTTCTGAATGCTGTCTTATGTATATCTCCTTCCCTCACACGTATTTGATGATATCTTGACCTCAAATCAATCTTCGAATAAATCCTTGATCCCTGCAACTGATCAAACAAATCATCAATACGAGGAAGATGATATTTATTCTTTATTGTTACCTTGTTCAATTGTCGATAGTCAATACACAGTCGCATTGTCCCATCCTTCTTCTTAACAAATAAAACCGGAGCACCCCAAGGCGATACACTAGGACGTATGTACCCCTTGTCCAATAAATCTTGCAATTGATTTTTCAATTCTTTCAATTCAGTTGGTGCCATTCGATAAGGAGCTCGTGAAATTGCAGAAGTACCAGGTATCAAATCAATACCAAATTCTACTTCTCGACTCGGTGGAAATCTAGGTATCTCATCTGGAAACACATCCGCATATTCTGCAACCACTGGTATCTCTTCCACTTTCCTTTCTCGTTTCTGTTCAGTTACATCAAGGGCATAAATCAAATAACCCGCATGTCCACGTTCTAACAAACGCGACATTCGGATTGCTGATATCAGAGGAATCCTTGCCCTCGATCCCTGACCATAGAAATACCATTGATTTCCAGTATCAGACTGAAATCTCACAATCTTCTGACAACAATCCACAACAGACTGATAGTTACTCAACACATCGATTCCAAGGATGCAATCAAAATCTGTCATGTCTAGTACAATCAAATCAGCCTGTAGTCCATCCTCAGTCTCAAACTGAATATCACAACCAGACACACTTTGACAAGTCATCACAGTAGTTCCCATGGGTGTCGAAACATAAAGAGGCATCAACAGTGGAGACGAGCATATATGATACTGATCAATAAAGGCTTGTGCAATAAAAGAATGTGATGCACCAGTATCAATCAAAAGAAAAGCATCCGCTATCACAGCATCAAGAGCTGCTTCTGCTTCCTCCCTGTTCAATGCATACACTTGAGCATGTGGTGGTCCTGTCCTCTGTCCTCCACCAGACTGTGGTACACCCTGTGGTCTCTGATGCACTGTATTCTCTAACATTGGTCCTCTCCTCTGTTGTCCACCCACTTGAGGACAATCACGGATCACATGTCCTGGTTTCCCACAACGGAAACAAACCACCGTATCAAACTGTGGACAATTTCTTTGATAATGTGGCCCTCCACATTTAAAACATTGTAATCCTCGTCCACTACTACTACTTCATTGGGACTGTCCCTTAGCTCTTCGGTCATCCCATTTCCGTGGTCCAAAACGTTTCCCACTAAACCTAGATGAAGATGCACCACCTCGTGGTGATTTAAATGGTTCTCCTCTAGGTCTCATACTGTCAAATGTAGGTGGTTGGGCTTGTCCAACATCTTTATATACTCCTACTGCAATCTCAGCTATCTCGGCTCTAGTCAACGCTTCTTCATATGATGTAGGGTTATTGGACATGACCCTATCAAACAATTCAGGCCTCAAACCTTTCACAAATTGTCTGATCTTTGCCTTTGTGTTTACAGCAATATGTGGCACATACCGGAGTAAAGAAGAATAGTGTACCGCATAGTCCGATACTGTCATTGCTCCCTGTCTCAAGTTTTTAAATTCATCCTCTTTCCTCTGTCTTGCAGCAACAGAGAAATAATGCTCAAGAAATTTCGTTCTAAACACATCCCAGTTCACTGTCTGTCCTTGAGCCCTCAGCTCAAGCACTGTGGATTTCCACCACATCATAGCTTTCTTAGCTAACTGGAATTCAGCTAATCGTAACCAAGCTGTCTTGGCACACGATGCTGATACAAATATCTGTTCCACACGTTCCAGCCATTCCTCCGCCAGTTCCCCTGATTCAGTCCCCTCAAACCTGGGTGGCTGATAACTCAGAAACTGCGTCAAAGTCAATTCTCCAGGCAACAGTACCTGTTCTACTGGCCCTTGCACAATCGGTGGTGGTGGCACAGGCGCCATCCTCACACTCGCATTGCCACTCATGGCATCCCCAACATCCTCATGATACCCTCTGTCTGTCATAGCTGTAGATCAAGGGTTAACAATAACATTCACAATTGTGATGACCAGAAATTATGGATGTTAATCCGGAGTGTTAATAACCCGTAAAGTTGTTTTACGTGGCGATTTGGAGTTTAATCGAAGTGTTGGGCCTTCTGGGATCGTCTATTTGAGTAGTTGGGATCGTTGGATCCCGAGGTTGAGATCGTATTCTCATTTCGGTGAAAACCTGTGAGTTGGGTTTTTAGTGTGACTCAGAATCTCGGGTGCTTAGTGTGGGCACCGGTAGGGGGTTTTTGAGTTAGAGAGAGAGTTTTTGAAAACAGATGATTTTTAATGAATCATGATGTATTTGTGGGACTATTAGTATTTCGGGGTATTTTTGCTATAAATACCAATTGAACCCGAGATTTTAATTGGAAAAATCATTTCAGCCCTTTCCTCCTCTCTCTCCCGCGCCGCGCTGCCTCCCGCTTTTCCCCAGACCCACGCCGCTTCAGGCGCTTCGCCCGCCGCCGTCCGGCCGCCGTTCGGCGCGTGCGACCCGCCGCCGGCTTCGTCTCGACGAGACGCAGCTATCCCCTCCGTCAATTCGAAGTTTCGTCGCGTTTTGAAGTCGAATTTTGCGGAAGTGCGCCGATCCCCAATTTCTAGGGTTCTTCGATTTTGGTCCGATTTCTTCCGATTTTCGATTGGGTAACCTCCCTTGCCCCTTTTTCGTCGTTGTTGTGTTATTCCCTGCCAATTTTGTGTTCGATTTGTTCGAATTAGTGCTGTTGGTGCGATTGGTTCGAATTTTTTTGGATGTATGGGTGAAGTGGGTTCGAAAATTGTGATTTTTGGCAAGGGTGTGGCGATTCTTGTTATGGGTCGTTTATTACATGCTTTAGTTGTATAAGGATGCTTATTGTGTTCGAATTTTAGGGGTTTGGATTTCTAATTTTGGGGTTTTGGCATGTGGGGCGATTATTCATGTTGTTGATTGATTAATTCATATATGAGATGAATTATGGTGTTTAATTGGGTTCGATTTGTGTTGTGAAGGTTCGAAAATTTGTGGGGAATTCTTGAGCAATTTTCGATAATGGTTAATTGTCATGTGTTGGCAATATTTTTGAGGGTTACGTGTGTGCTTGAGCATGGGTTGCATGTTCGTAATTAATTATGAATTAATTTATCGTGTTAGCACATCGTTCCTCGGAGCATGGAACTCGAGCAAGGTTTGGCTCGGACTTCGGAGATTTAAGGTACGTGCGACGTACGAGCATTACTTTACGTGAGAGCATTTGTGAAATGCTTAATGTATTTTGATTTCATCGATGGTTGTGCGCATGGTTATATTTATGTGTTGATATATGGGGTACTGGGTCTATATGACTATTGTACGGCATTTGAGATGCCTGAGAATGATCGTGGGATCATGTACTCATTATAAGACATGTGAGATGTCTAGGTATAATGGAAAATTGGTAAAATAAATGCTAGGCATTTGAGCTATCTAGGATTGATAGCGAAATTGAGAAATCAGTACTAGATATTGAGATATCTATATTTGTATGTATAATGAACTTGGAATCATTGATTATTGATACTTGAGAATCAGGCATGCTATGAGTTAAATCAATGTGTTGATTTACTGATTTATGAGATTTGATGAGTTTGATGATTGTGAGAATAGGGACAGTACACGGAATCCCGGATGAGGATGTTGCCATCCAGGGAGTATCATTTAAAATTCATTAATATTTTGTAGGGTCTTCCTACCTTAACGTCATTTTAATATCGTATTATGAACTAAACATGGATTAGAGACATCTTAGAGTTCTGGTTGTTATGTGAGCTCAATGTAATTACAGGCCAAAATGACACTTCAATAGTTAGTTAATTACATTCCCCAAAAAGAATGTTAAGGCTAACAAAAATCCTGTATCTATCTTCTTATGCTCCTTTAGCTCACTATCTCAACCCGACCCTTGGTCTCGATCCAAAAGTGTACCTACAGGAACAACCCATCGTGAGCATGTACATCGTTACTTATCATCATGAATTAATGGCATATAAATAATGCATGGAAATAATTGATAACATATACTTCCTGTTTAATAGTACTATCCTTCCTTGGTTGTTCCTGTGTCACAACAATCCATGTTAATTAGAAATGGGACTGTCCGGGTTCTATTATGACAGCGGCACAATTGGCCCCTCGCTCGACATAACACATCTTATGATACCCATCGCTACGCCTTGATAGCGGATGTATCCCTTTTTCAGCGGATGATACCCATCGCTACGCCTTGATAGCGGATGTACCCCATCGCTCAGCGGATGATACCCATCGCTACACCTAGCGGATGTACCCCATCGCTCAGTTATGTGAGCGGCAAGACCTTCCTCGCTTGCTCATAATAGTCACCGGACATTCGACCACTCTAAGTAGCATAGTCAAACATGCGTCATCATCTTATAAGCATCATTATTTCAAACATCATCATCATGTCATAATTGTCATCATAACATTATATCATCTTCGTTTATCACAACATCATCATCATAATCATCATAATCATCATCATAAATACTTATGCAAATTGATGCAAGGTCATAGTTTAGGAATATGTTACCGTTGATGCCCGTACGTATCTTACGTACCTTTTCAAAATGTGGTGAAGTCGTAGTACTTTATCTTCTCGAAGTTGTGGGTCCTTGGGATGTTTTACACAACCATACAATTCAATATTAGAAGCTAATCATAGTCCAATATACAAATTTCCCATAAAAATGCCAAAAACACACTTTTGTGTGTCTCGCGATCGATCGCCAAGTCGTCCCGATCGATCGCGAGATCACACTGCCCGCATCAACAATTTTATGCATTCGGCGATCGATCGCCACCTTTGGCGCGATCGATCGCCAAGCTCACCGATCGATCGCCCAAAAGTGGCGATCGATCGCCAAAGGCTTCTGGAGCCTACTGCCTGCTCGCGATCGATCGCCAAAAACGGGCGATCGATCGCCAGCCTCTGTTCAACGAAAATCTCCATTTTTGTACCTTTAAACCTCACCAACCTCAACCATCATTTATACCAACATCTTAAAAACATTAAAACACTCAAAACCTTCATTACACACCATAAAACCATTAAAAATCCAACATCCCACCAAGAATCACACTAACCCAAACAAACCCATATCAAACCCTTTTTAAAACTCTTCCAAAACTCAAACAACACTTCAATAACATCATTAAGTGATACATAAACATCATAAGCACTAAATCTTACCAAGAAGTGCAAGAATAAAACTTTTACAAGGATTCCTTCCCACTTTTAGGGCAAAAATCGAAAATAAGGGAAAGGGGGGTTTGGGAAAGTGATTTTAGGGATTGAGTGTAAAAGTAAAGTGAGGTAAAGAAGGTGGGTTAAATGTAAAATCTTATATTTAACTTGTACCCCAAAATCCATCATGATGTATGTAAAATACATTATCATGGTAAGCATTTATAAAATGTAACCAACATCATTAAATCCATATCATCCTCATAATTAAAATCGACATTCTTAAATCATGTTAATTCTTCATTTCCACACATAACTTAATCATCGTAATAATTCATCATATAAACATAATTAATGTCCAGGTTACCATTAAGTAATTTCGGGGCATCACATTACTCCCCTACTTATAAGATTTCGTCCTCGAAATCGCATGCACTTACCCCAAAAGAAACTAAACATAAATCATACCAGAAAATAGTTCCGGGTAGTGCTGCACCATATGCCGTTCCGTCTCCCACATAGCCTCCTCGACACCCCGGCGATCCCACTGAACTTTGACCATCGGTATAATCTTACTTCGTAGCCTGCGATCCTCACGATCAAGGATTCTAACCGGTCGTTCAACATAGGATACATCTGAACTCAACTGAACCTCCGAAGGCTGCAATACATGAGACGGATCGGGTTCATACTTTCTCAACATGGAAACGTGGAAAACATCATGAATACCGGATAAGGACGGTGGTAGAGCCAAACGGTAGGCCAAAGTACCGATGCGCTGCAATATCTCATACGGTCCCACATATCTCGGAGATAACTTTCCCCGCATACCAAAACGAACCACACCCCTGAAGGGTGACATTTTCAAGAAAACTTTATCTCCGACTTGGAATTCTAGCGGTCGTCGCCGCTTATTGGCATAGGCCGCTTGTCTATCTTGGGCCGCTTTCATCTTTAAGCGTATCGTCTTTATCTTCTCTTCCATATCTCTACTCATATCCGGCCCTCCAACCGCCTTACTAGTCAAGTCCTCCCAATACAGCGGTGATCTACATCGTCGTCCGTACAGATCTTCAAAAGGGGCCATTTGAATGCTCGCCTGATAGCTGTTATTGTAGGAGAACTCTACCAGTGGTATAGATTCTTGCCACGGAGTCTCAAACTCCAAGACACATGCCCTCAGCATATCTTCGAGCGTCTGTATGGTACGCTCTGTCTGTCCGTCTGTCTGAGGGTGATAGGCTGTACTCAGTCTTACCTCTGTGCCCAACGCTGATTGGAGACCCTCCCAGAAATGTGAAGTGAACCTCGGGTCTCTGTCAGACACTATTGAAACTGGAATACCGTCCAACCTCACTACATCCCGCACATACAATTGGGCCATCTTTAGATATGTGAAAGTCATATTGTAAGGGATGAAATGAGCTACTTTCGTCAGCCTATCCACGATCACCCAGATTGCATCAAATCCAGAGGCCGACCTTGGCAAGTGAGTTACGAAGTCCATAGATATATGTTCCCACTTCCATTTAGGTACTTCTAAGCTCTTCAACTCACCACCAGGCCTCTGTCTTTCTGCTTTTACTTGCTGGCAGATCAGACACCTCTTGACAAAAGCAATTACTTCACGCTTCACGTCTCCACCAAAATTGACCACATAGGTCCTTGTACATCTTTCTTCCTCCTGGGTGGATACTGAACCGGCTACTGTGAGCCCGTTCTAAAATTCCCTTACGTAATCCCGGCGCATTTGGGACCACCCATCGGTTGCCCAATCTTAAAGAATTATCTTCAGCCACTCTAAACTTTGTTGGCTGACCTCGAAGTACTATCGATGTCCATCTCTGAACTTCATCATCCGACCTCTGGGCTTTCCTGATTGCCTCAAATACGTCCGGCTCAGCCAATAAGGTCGACACTCGCACCGGCGACGTGTCCACATCAAAATCATAGCCTAAATGGCAATAGGAAGCCATCATAGCTGATAAGCTCATAGTGTCCTCTGCGGTGCTCTTCACTTTTCGGCTTAAGGCATCTGCTATCATATTTGCTTTACCTGGATGGTACTCTATTTCACAATCATAATCTTTGAGTAAGTCCATCCATCTTCGTTGCCTCATATTCAGTTCTGCTTGGGTGAATAAGAATTTCAAGCTCTTGTGGTCTGTAAAGATAGTAAACGTCGTGCCATAAAGATAATGACGCCAAATCTTCAAGGCGAAAATGATGGCCGCCAGTTCCAGGTCATGGACTGGGTATCTGGTCTCATGAGGCTTCAGTTGCCTCGAAGCATACGCCACCACATGCTTGTCTTGCATCAACACGCAACCCAAACCTTGCAATGATGCATCCGTGTACAAAGCAAACTTCTTATCCTCAGAAGGAATTACTAATACTGGCGCTGTCGTCAAGCGACGTTTCAACTCTTGGAAGCTCTCCTCACAAGCTTCGGACCAATAGAACGGAACTCCCTTCTGAGTCAGCTGGGTCAACGGTTTAGCGATCTTAGAGAATCCCTCGACAAAACGTCGGTAATAGCCCGCTAAACCGAGGAAACTCCTTATCTCGGGCACCGAAGTGGGTGCAGCCCACTCCATAACAGCTTCAATCTTACGGGGATCCACAGATATCCCACGGCTGGATATTACATGACCCAAGAACACCACACTGTCCAACCAAAACTCGCACTTGCTAAGCTTTGCATATAATTGATGATCCCTAAGGATCCGAAGTACTATCCTCAAGTGCTCAACATGTTCTTCTTCAGTCCGAGAGTAGATGAGTATATCGTCAATGAAAACTATGACGAATTGGTCCAAAAATGGCTGGAACACCTTGTTCATCAAACTCATGAAAACAGCCGGGGCGTTTGTCACCCCAAAAGGCATGACTAGGAATTCATAGTGCCCATACCTAGTCCTGAAGGCTGTCTTCTGAACATCATCTTCCTTTACTCGAATCTGATGGTACCCCGACCTCAGATCGATCTTACGGTAGAGCCTCGTACCCTGCAACTGATCAAATAAATCATCGATCCTCGGAAGTGGATACTTGTTCTTTACTGTGGCTTTGTTCAGCTGTCTGTAGTCGATGCACAAACGCATCGAGCCATCTTTCTTCTTGACAAACAAAACTGGTGCACCCCAGGGCGATACGCTAGGTCGTATATAGCCCTTATCAAGGAGTTCTTGCAACTGAACCTTTAACTCCTTTAACTCTGTTGGTGTTCTGTACGGGGCACGAGAAATGGCTGACGTCCCCGGTAATAATTCGATTCCAAACTCGACCTCTCTCGCCGGTGGGAATCCAGGAATCTCTTCAGGAAATACATCAGGAAATTCCGCCACTACGGGCACATCTTCAACCTTTAGTTCTTCCTTCTTTCCAGAAATGTCAATAGCATAAATGAGATATCCTGTATGGCCTCGTTCCAATAATTGTGTCATCTTGATCGCGGATATTAACGGAATTTTTGAACGAGAACCATCTCCATAGAACGTCCACTGAAGTCCTTCACCAGATCTGAACCGGACAGTCCTTTGCCTGCAGTTCACAACCGCTTGGTACCTATTCAGAACATCAATACCCAATATACAGTCGAAGTCCGACATTCCCAGAACGATCAAATCCGACCTTAACTTGTTATCCTCAAAATAAATGAGGCCATCATAGACAATCTGATCAGCAATCAAACTTCTTCCAGCGGGTGTCGAGACTACAAGAGGCGTGGGCGACGGAGCAGTGCATATGTGGTGTCTTTCCACAAAACTCGTCGACACAAAGGAGTGTGACGCACCTGTGTCGATCAATATAAAGGCAGGGTGCGTAAATAAAAGACACGTACCCGCTATGACCTCCTCCGGAGCCGCTGTAGCCTGCTCCCTCGTCAATGCATACACTTGCCCTTGAGGTGGCCCCGTAGGCTGACTTCCAAGCTGCCTCGGTACATATGGGGGCCTGTGTGGTGCTGCTCTGTCTGTCGACCTCCCAGTAGAATTCTGCTGCCTTCCCCTGTTGGGACATTGTCGAGCAAAGTGGCCTCTCTCGCCGCAAACATAACATCCGACACAATTCTTCGTCAAATGGGGCTGTCCACAAAGAGAGCATTGTACCTCTCCAATACTGCCTCCTCCCCGAGACTGTCCTCCTCTTGGTGGAGCGTCATTCCTGCGGTTTCCCTTCCATCGGTTATCGGGCCTCCTACCACTGAATCTGGACGCCGAAGTGTTCCCCCCAGACTTGAACCGATCACCCCTTGGCCTTAAGTTGTCGGGAGTAGATCTCTGAGGGGGCGCTGGAGGTGGCACAGCATCAGGGTACGCGCCAACCCCTAGTTCGGCTAACTCAGCCCGGGTAAGTGCATCGTCAAAGCAGGTAGGGCCATATGTGATCACCCTATCATAAAGTTCTGGCCTTAAACCCTTCATGAAGTTCCTCATTTTAGCTTGAGTGTCGGCAGCGATATGAGGTACATATCTGAGTAGAGAACAGTAGTGGAGGGCATAATCTGACACCGGCATAGTACCTTGCTTCAACTTATTAAACTCATCCTCTTTAGCTTGACGTGCAGCAGCTGAAAAGTATCGGGCCAGGAATCTAGTTCTAAACAGCTTCCAGTTTACCTCTTGACCCTGTGCCTCTTGTTCAATCACGGTGGTCCTCCACCACATCAGTGCTTTCTTGGCTAGTTGGAACTCTGCTAGCCTTATCCATGCCGTCTTTGCACACGGGGCTGCCACAAATATTTGTTCCATCCTTTCTAGCCATTCCTCGGCTCGTTCCCCTGTTTCAGTCCCTTCAAAAGTCGGGGGCCGATACGCTAGAAACTGAGTCAAACTCAACTCTCCCGGCAATAACTGTTGCTCGGACGGCTCTTCGCCTAAGGCTGGCGGGGGTAGGGGATTCGTGCGCCCCGCACTAGCGTTCACACTTACAGCATCACCAATGTCGATATTTGCTGCCATACTGCAACACAAGGGTTAACAACAAAATCCAAAAGCAGTTCATATATACATCGTTAGAAACCATAACATGTTATCATAACAGTCATATACTTCATGTGTAACATAGCATGTCAAAAGTAAGCGCCTAGCCAACCTACTGCTAAGGCTACCCTTCACTCATCCCCGGGTTATCTAAACCACTGCTCTGATACCACTAATGTAGGGTCTTCCTACCTTAACGTCATTTTAATATCGTATTATGAACTAAACATGCATTAGAGACATCTTAGAGTTCTGGTTGTTATGTGAGCTCAATGTAATTACAGGCCAAAATGAAACTTCAATAGTTAGTTAATTACATTCCCCAAAAAGAATGTTAAGGCTAACAAAAATCCTGTATCTATCTTCTTATGCTACTTTAGCTCACTATCTCAACCCGACCCTTGGTCTCGATCCAAAAGTGTACCTACAGGAACAACCCATCGTGAGCATGTACATCGTTACTTATCATCATGAATTAATGGCATATAAATAATGCATGGAAATAATTGATAACATATACTTCCTGTTTAATAGTACTATCCTTCCTTGGTTGTTCCTGTGTCATAATTACGCATATAATCATTAGCTCAAGACATGAGTAAATAACATCATATTTCGTATATAAGCTCACAACAATCCATGTTAATTAGAAATGGGACTGTCCGGGTTCTATTATGACAGCGGCACAATTGGCCCCCTCGCTCGACATAACACATCTTATGATACCCATCGCTACGCCTTGATAGCGGATGTATCCCTTTTTCAGCGGATGATACCCATCGCTACGCCTTGATAGCGGATGTACCCCATCGCTCAGCGGATGATACCCATCGCTACACCTAGCGGATGTACCCCATCGCTCAGTTATGTGAGCGGCAAGACCTTCCTCGCTTGCCCATAATAGTCACCGGACATTCGACCACTCTAAGTAGCATAGTCAAACATGCGTCATCATCTTATAAGCATCATTATTTCAAACATCATCATCATGTCATAATTGTCATCATAACATTATATCATCTTCGTTTATCACAACATCATCATCATAATCATCATAATCATCATCATAAATACTTATGCAAATTGATGCAAGGTCATAGTTTAGGAATATGTTACCGTTGATGCCCGTACGTATCTTACGTACCTTTTCAAAATGTGGTGAAGTCATAGTACTTTATCTTCTCGAAGTTGTGGGTCCTTGGGATGGTTCTACACAACCATACAATTCAATATTAGAAGCTAATCATAGTCCAATATACAAAATTCCCATAAAAATGCCAAAAACACACTTTTGTGTGTCTCGCGATCGATCGCCAAGTCGTCCCGATCGATCGCGAGATCACACTACCCGCATCAACAATTTTATGCATTCGGCGATCGATCGCCAAGCTCACCGAACAATCGCCCAAAAGTGGCGATCGATCGCCAAAGGCTTCTGGAGCCTACTGCATGCTCGCGATCGATCGCCAAAAACGGGCGATCGATCGCCAGCCTCTGTTCAACGAAAATCTCCATTTTTGTACCTTTAAACCTCACCAACCTCAACCATCATTTATACCAACATCTTAAAAACATTAAAACACTCAAAACCTTCATTACACACCATAAAACCATTAAAAATCCAACATCCCACCAAGAATCACACTAACCCAAACAAACCCATATCAAACCCTTTTTAAAATTCTTCCAAAACTCAAACAACACTTCAATAACATCATTAAGTGATACATAAACATCATAAGCACTAAATCTTACCAAGAAGTGCAAGAATAAAACTTTTACAAGGATTCCTTCCCACCTTTAGGGCAAAAATCGAAAATAAGGGAAAGGGGGGTTTGGGAAAGTGATTTTAGGGATTGAGTGTAAAAGTAAAGTGAGGTAAAGAAGGTGGGTTAAATGTAAAATCTTATATTTAACTTGTACCCCAAAATCCATCATGATGTATGTAAAATACATTATCATGGTAAGCATTTATAAAATGTAACCAACATCATTAAATCCATATCATCCTCATAATTAAAATCGACATTCTTAAATCATGTTAATTCTTCATTTCCACACATAACTTAATCATCGTAATAATTCATCATATAAACATAATTAATGTCCAGGTTACCATTAATTAATTTCGGGGCATCACATATTTACTTGTGCTGTAAATTATGAATTTCATTATTGTGATTATGAGATTTCGTGTATTGGTATGCTCACCCCGTTGGGGGCTGTCTCTGTTGGGGCAGGTGAACAGGTGCATCGATGGCTATGGAGCTGGGCTCGAGCTGTTGATTGGATGCACTCACAGGATCGTGGTACCAGGGCTTGATGGAGCACGGTATCGTATAGAGTACTTATATACACCCGAGGTTTATATACACATTTATGATGCTCGCTTGTGAGCAGGGATATTCATGTATATGGGTTGTATATAAAGGCATGAGCCTTTCTCTCTTTCATTATATGTTGCATGCAATTGTGGTAGAATTGCTAATGATATGAGAGTCGTTAGTGTATTATGTGGGTGTTGAAACCCACTTTTGTTGTCTTATGTGTGGTGTCTTCCCTGGCTGGGAATTTACTTTGTGTTCAGTATTCTGTTGGGTATTGTGTATTCCCTGGCCGGGAATTATATTATGTGATGTGCTTTTGTTTTGGGATAGCTCAATTTACGGGGAGACTCTGCCCAAATTTTTATAAAAGTCCACAATGTGAAAAGTGGCAAAAATGGGGATGGTAATGGGCAACTCTATGAGTCTATATGTTAGTAGAGATGATCTTATAACGTTGAATATTAAAGGAATTTTGTAAGCATCATTTGAGCTTCCCGATTGACTTTTTATTGAAAGCATGTGCCACATATAATGGTTAATACACTAATTAAGGGTTAAGGGCTTGGGGTCCTTACATTAGTGGTATCAGAGCAGTGGTTAGCTCTTTGGGGCTGTTGAGGGCCTGGAACATGCTTATAGGGATGAGTAGCACATATTTATGCATGATAGTAGCTAGTGTTGTGTGACACAACTGTTTTGCTTACGTGCATTTGTGATATGTGATCATAGTGAAACGATTATTGTCATGACATCTATAGAATCATAATATAACCTGTTGATTATGATTGTGAGTTGTGACACAGGGGCAACCAAATGGAGCAATTTGAAATGCATCGGAATATGGGAAGTACTTTGTACTCACGGTTTATGCATTTACTCATTATGATCATATTGTGGGAATATGGATTATTGTGTGCTCATGGGTTGTGATTGTTCCTGTAGGAACACTATGATGCGAAAGGCTAAGGCCATGGTTGAAAGACATGAAACGGTAACCTGCATTTTATATACATCATGGATTTATGCATTGTTGTTGCATGTGTACATGTAGTGATGATTTTAATGCTTTGCCGCCATTTGTTGAAGCGAGGGGTGGGAGCGCCGCATGTCACATTTGTGCGAGGTGCATTAAAATACACTCATGTTGATGTATATTGGATATGGCATATGCTTTGTGATTGCAGGTGTAAATGGAATACTTGGTGAATATCCCATGAGTCATTGTTATGGATGAGTGATGATTTTAAATGCTTGCCGCTAAATTTTTAAATTGTGCCGCTAAAATGTGAAGCGAGGGGTGGGAGCGCCGCATGTCACATTGAAGCGTGGTTAGCATATGAAGCGAGGAAAGAATATTTGCCGCTAAAATGTGAGGCGAGGGGTGGGAGTACCGCATGTCCATTTAAGCGAGGTTATTCTATGCCGCCTATATGTGAAGCGAGGGGTGGGAGTACCGCATGTTTTTACTTGAGCGAGGGGCATTAAAATACACTACCGTGACAATGACTAGGGATCGGCTATATTGATTGGCGATGATTCTTGCCGCCATGGATATTGATAGCGATGGTTCATGCCGCTATATTGACTGGCGATGATTCTTGCCGCCATGTATATTGATAGCGATGGTTCATGCCGCTATATTGACTGGCGATGATTCTTGCCGCCATGTATATTGATAGCGATGGTTCATGCCGCTATATTGACTGGCGATGATTCTTGCCGCCATGGATATTGATAACGATGGTTCATGCCGCTATATTGATTGGCGATGATTCTTGCCGCCATGGATATTGATAGCGATGGTTCATGCCGCTATATTGACTGGCGATGATTCTTGTCGCCATGTATATTGATAGCGATGGTTCATGCCCTATATTGACTGGCGATGATTCTTGCCGCCATGTATATTGATAGCGATGGTTCATGCTGCTATATTGACTGGCGATGATTCTTGCCGCCATGTATATTGATAGCGATGGTTCATGCCGCTATATTGACTGGCGATGGTTCTTGCCGCCATCTGTATTGATAGCGATGCCTCTTTCCGCTATTATGTGGACGATTTTTCATGCTCAGGTGTATAGCGAGGTTTCATACCACTTATTATATGACGAGGTATCATGCCGTCGATTCTATAGCGATGGATTGTGCCGCTATGTACTCAGCACAGGATTTTGCCGCCTTCGAGCGATGGGTGCTGACTACGTACTATTATCGAGTGACGGAGACAGGTATGCCGCTATATTGATAGCGATGAGGTATGGCATATTACTTGTGTTAGCATTATTGTGGATACTATGTGTTGCTATATATATGCCATGTGTTTGACGATGTTAGTTGGATGTCATATGTTGACATATGCCGTCACGGGATGACGATGACATAGTTGATGTTCTATGTAGACGTGTAGCGTCGTTTTGATGATTAATATATTTATGTTATGTATTTGGTTATATGGTTTGAGTGCCGATGATGAGCACATGGTAGAGTCTGGGTCACTAGTTGACGAGACCTTTTGTCGAGCAATGATACCCTTGGGTATGCTCGTTAGTTTGGCTAGGGCCAAGTGATTGGTGGTAAGAGTAGTCATTGAGGAAACTACTCGCTTGTGTTGTGATGTAGGGTAGACAAGGTTGCACCCACCCTGAGGGTGTGGGATAAGTCTTAACGGATTATGATTGTATCATAAGTGAGCAAGGACACCGGGTTGTCCATAGTGCTTGGTATTTTAGAGATATGTTGGGCGATGACCCATTACTCTAACGGTTTGTACGGTATGGCATACCGAGATGGAAAATATGGTTTGTTGGTGGGCTTGATTGAGCCTATGGAGACAACGTTTTGCTAGCCAGATATTGGGGGAATGATATAGTGTGATTGTTGGAGCCATGATACTGCACGATGGAACAGAGTTTGGTGAATCGTATGATGATACGATGAAGGCTTTTGGCAGGCTTTTGATTGTTCCTTTGCAGCATGATGTTGAGGCATGTGACACCCCATGAGAACGTTTATACGTCTATTGTTTTGAGGGATTTGTCTGGGGCAGCTCATAATGTTGGAGTACCAACAAGAGAGTCATCAGGTCATTATTGACTCGATCTGAGGGAACCCATGCACTTGGGATGCAATGGGTGTTATTGTATCCAGTTTTCCGAACAGTGGTTCGAGACTTGTGGATCTCGAGTTCGATGGCACTTCCCTTGTAGGGAAGGAGGTAGTATTAGACTTATTTGGGAATCTTTGAAAGATTCGGTGAGTTGGTACGTGTGGTGTTGATTTTGGGAATCACACCGTGTTGTTAATCGTTGATTATCGTCCTCCACTGGATAGGGAATGACTCAGAATTGACGGTCGTGTTTGGGGGCTTAGGGGTATGTTGTAGATACCCGAGCCAAGTGCATTGAGTATGCATGTGATGCTAGTTTTTGACTTCCTTTTTGTCAAGCATAGAGTATGCTATTTTGGATGGCTAAATCTCTGATGAGAGATATTGAACACCTTGAGATTGAGAATCTCCATGGCACGATAAATTATGAGAAACAATCGTGGAGTTAGTTGACACCCTTTGAGGAGGGATTATCTTGTGTGGGTTGAGGTGTTTCATTGTTGGTGTTTCCTCCGAGTTATGCGATAGCCTTCCCAAGTTTGGATTGTTAAATCCTAGGATTATCAAGGGATGGCAGGAATTCGGGTTTATTGGGTGTCGCTGTCGACACAAGCGTTGAAGATGCAATGTGTTTATTGCATGTCCTTCCAGGATTTGAACTCTGTGGAGTCTCGATGGTTTATTTATGATCAGGATGTGATCCTTGGAATATCCGGAGGTGGACATCTTGTGAGATGTCTTTTGTGTGAATCTGTGGCCGTGAGTTGCCCAAATTGAGTTGCAATGATGCGACTGCTCATTCGATGGAGGAAGTATGAAAGTGGAGACCAGGTTTGGTATGTGTACATCGTGGCATACTAGTGTTTTCCCTCGTAACGATGTATGTTAGACATCGTGAATCATGATAGAGATGTCATTGGATGAGATCTACGATAGAATCGGGAGCGATTCGAATCCTTGCAGTTTCAGTTGACTAACTGCTTTTGGGTTGTTAGCGTTGAGTGGTGCTGACGCTCTTTGACGTTATGATGGATTTGGGAGTCTATTCCACTCCAGAGTTTGACACGAGGTCAACGTTCTCACGGTTGAGGTGTCATCCAGGATGCGTTCTTACTAAGTGGTATTAGAACGAAGGATGACTGTCCGATCTACGGTCGTAAATATTGGTTGTTTTGCAGTCATGAGGGACTGACTTTTGGGATGAACTGCATCGAGGTGCGTTTTGCCTCTTGGTGATAAGTTGATTTTGGTAAAGTCGCTCTGTTTCAGAGTTTGATGTGAGATAAGTATCCTCGCGTTTATTTGGACGATTCTGATAAGGTCAAGGATCGAGGTTATGACTTCATGTTGTTGTGTAGCCTGGGTGTTATGTGATACACCGGTGCTAATTTCGAGGACGAAATTCTTTTAGTGGGGGATATTGTGATGACCAGAAATTATGGATGTTAATCCCGGAGTGTTAATAACCCGTAAAGTTGTTTTACGTGGCGATTTGGAGTTTAATCGAAGTGTTGGGCCTTCTGGGCTCGTCTATTTGAGTAGTTGGGATCGTTGGATCCCGAGGTTGAGATCGTATTCTCATTTCGGTGAAAACCTGTGAGTTGGGTTTTTAGTGTGACTCAGAATCTCGGGTGCTTAGTGTGGGCACCGGTAGGGGGTTTTTGAGTTAGAGAGAGAGTTTTTGAAAACAGATGATTTTTAATGAATCATGATGTATTTGTGGGACTATTAGTATTTCGGGGTATTTTTGCTATAAATACCAATTGAACCCGAGATTTTAATTGGAAAAATCATTTCAGCCCTTTCCTCCTCTCTCTCCCGCGCCGTGCTGCCTCCCGCTTTTCCCCAGACCCACACCGCTTCAGGCGCTTCGCCCGCCGCCGTCCGGCCGCCGTTCGGCGCGTGCGACCCGCCGCCGGCTTCGTCTCGACGAGACGCAGCTATCCCCTCCGTCAATTCGAAGTTTCGTCGCGTTTTGAAGTCGAATTTTGCGGAAGTGCGCCGATCCCCAATTTCTAGGGTTCTTCGATTTTGGTCCGATTTCTTCCGATTTTCGATTGGGTAACCTCCCTTGCCCCTTTTTCGTCGTTGTTGTGTTATTCCCTGCCAATTTTGTGTTCGATTTGTTCGAATTAGTGCTGTTGGTGGGATTGGTTCGAATTTTTTTGGATGTATGGGTGAAGTGGGTTCGAAAATTGTGATTTTTGGCAAGGGTGTGGCGATTCTTGTTATGGGTCGTTTATTACATGCTTTAGTTGTATAAGGATGCTTATTGTGTTCGAATTTTAGGGGTTTGGATTTCGAATTTTGGGGTTTTGGCATGTGGGGCGATTATTCATGTTGTTGATTGATTAATTCATATATGAGATGAATTATGGTGTTTAATTGGGTTCGATTTGTGTTGTGAAGGTTCGAAAATTTGTGGGGAATTCTTGAGCAATTTTCGATAATGGTTAATTGTCATGTGTTGGCAATATTTTTGAGGGTTACGTGTGTGCTTGAGCATGGGTTGCATGTTCATAATTAATTATGAATTAATTTATCGTGTTAGCACATCGTTCCTCGGAGCATGGAACTCGAGCAAGGTTTGGCTCGGACTTCGGAGATTTAAGGTACGTGCGACGTACGAGCATTACTTTACGTGAGAGCATTTGTGAAATGCTTAATGTATTTTGATTTCATCGATGGTTGTGCGCATGGTTATATTTATGTGTTGATATATATGGGGTACTGGGTCTATATGACTATTGTACGGCATTTGAGATGCCTGAGAATGATCGTGGGATCATGTACTCATTATAAGACATGTGAGATGTCTAGGTATAATGGAAAATTGGTAAAATAAATGCTAGGCATTTGAGCTATCTAGGATTGATAGCAAAATTGAGAAATCAGTACTAGATATTGAGATATCTATATTTGTATGTATAATGAACTTGGAATCATTGATTATTGATACTTGAGAATCAGGCATGCTATGAGTTAAATCAATGTGTTGATTTACTGATTTATGAGATTTGATGAGTTTGATGATTGTGAGAACAGGGACAGTACACAGAATCCCGGATGAGGATGTTGCCATCCAGGGAGTATCATTTAAAATTCATTAATATTTACTAGTGCTGTAAATTATGAATTTCATTATTGTGATTATGAGATTTCGTGTATTGGTATGCTCACCCCGTTGGGGGCTGTCTCTGTTGGGGCAGGTGAACAGGTGCATCGATGGCTATGGAGCTGGGCTCGAGCTGTTGATTGGATGCACTCACAGGATCGTGGTACCAGGGCTTGATGGAGCACGGTATCGTATATAGTACTTATATACACCCGAGGTTTATATACACATTTATGATGCTCGCTTGTGAGCAGGGATATTCATGTATATGGGTTGTATATAAAGGCATGAGCCTTTCTCTCTTTCATTATATGTTGCATGCAATTGTGGTAGAATTGCTAATGATATGAGAGTCGTTAGTGTATTATGTGGGTGTTGAAACCCACTTTTGTTGTCTTATGTGTGGTGTCTTCCCTGGCTGGGAATTTACTTTGTGTTCAGTATTCTAAAGGTATTGTGTATTCCCTGGCCGGGAATTATATTATGTGATGTGCTTTTGTTTTGGGATAGCTCAATTTACGGGGAGACTCTGCCCAAATTTTTATAAAAGTCCACAATGTGAAAAGTGGCAAAAATGGGGATGGTAATGGGCAACTCTATGAGTCTATATGTTAGTAGAGATGATCTTATAACGTTGAATATTAAAGGAATTTTGTAAGCATCATTTGAGCTTCCCGATTGACTTTTTATTGAAAGCATGTGCCACATATAATGGTTAATACACTAATTAAGGGTTAAGGGCTTGGGGTCCTTACAACAATTATATAACATGTTAGAATAACATCATATTCAAAATCCTAACATGATATTACCATTCTCAACATGTTTTCAAGTGTTTAGGTAACTCCCTAAGACACTTCCTCTACCCATGTTCATCCCGTTCTCGAAACACTGCTCTGATACCACTAATGTGGGGTCCTCTTTACTTAATCCATTATGTAGTCGATTAACATACATCTGTGAGTCTGAATTAAGTAATAACATACACTGATTAAGAGTATCTTACGAGTTAAGTTGTTACAGGGTTTCTAAAAACCTACCAACTACACATCATATTTACAAACAAAAACCTATTACAAGATAACTCCTAGGCAGTGGTTCAGCTCGCAGCGGAAAATGACTCACATCCCGTCTCCCCACGTCTATGAGTCCCTACAGAAACATTCACACAACGTGAGTATAGATAACAACTATCTCAATGCAATATCAAAACAATAATATTAATGATAAAGCACAATAAAATCATCACGAGTGAATGTTCTGTATCATGCATCAACAAATGCACTATGTCATGACATGTCTCAACAATCACCCTATTATCACGAGCCCCATATGATATGCCTATTCAGCTCAATATGTCAGTGGAACCACATCACATCTTCATATTAGCAGCACATATCATAGTACCGTACTCATATGTGATAATAGCCAGAGTATATACCCAAACCAGGCGTATATCTCTCAAGCCAAAGCATATGTAGTATATCTATCAAGGCAATGATCCCAGCCAAAGCATATACAAAACCGGGCATATCTATCAAGGCAATGATCTCACCAAAGCATATACACATATCTATCAAGGCATCCATCCCAATCATATGAAATCCATGTATGTACATGCATATGATACTACCAATCATATGACACAAGCTAACATAAATCATATGATATCAAAACCATAACATCATCATCACATACTATCTATACTCCATACATCAACACGTACCTGTACTGCGACACAAACGATTTAAATTAGGCGTCACTGGCTAATTGCCTCGTTGTCCCGTCCCTTGAGATGATGCTACAACAATGCCAACAATATATCATGTTATCATAGGCATTAAAATCAAATTCTATAAAAAGATAATATTTTTCAACATTTTGACTCTGGCGATCGATCGCTACTTCTCACCGATCGATCGCCATACTGTTCTGCCCCCCTCGCGATCGATCTCCATACCTCGCGATCGATCGCCAAAGTGTTCTGTTGCTCGCGATCGATCGCCATACTTTTCGCCACATACATTAACGGCCTTATATTTTGCTCTGTCTCGGCGATCGATTGCCACAAAGCTCGCGATCGATCGCCGATGTTCAGAAAGTTCAGAACATGACGATTTTGATCTTATCTTCCAAGCTCTTCTCCTACAACTCGAAATTCAACATGTGAACAAGTTTCATGCATTCTCTAATACCATAACAACATGTTTCCACCATCTTAGAATCCAATTCTTGGCATATAAACATGTTATGATCCTAAGCTTGCATAGTTTGGATTTTAGTTCACATAATTCATACACCACTACACAAATCAATCTTAAAAGCATAAATTCCTTACCAAAATTGTACAATTTCACTTCACCCCACTTTCCTAGCTCAAGTCACAAGTGAAAAACCAAGCCAACTAAGAAAATCTCCAAGGGTTGGAGGAGCTTGTGTAGTGTTTTAGTAGGTGTAAAATGAGAAACTATGTGATTCTCCTCCCTAAGTCACTTGATATAAGGTCATTAGCTCCCTAAATCACTTGAAGTTAATGACATGATAAGTAACATGTACTTAAGATGAAATTCAAATTCAAATGCAACTCCAATTCAAATTCAATTCACATGCATATTCAAATGCCTACTAATTCATGTTACTTGATATGTTAATAAATCATTGTACACCATGTTTCATTCATTGACCTTGCCATATATCATTTCATACATGTATTAATTCATTCTTGGTTCCACCCAAACCCCCATTATCATACTGTCAATTGATATAATTATACCACAATCATATCACACGTGTATAAAACAAATCGAGGCATTACACCTTTTGCTACCAGTCGACCTTTAAAGGTTTGTACATTACCATCCATGTCGGTCTTCTTCTTGAAATTCCATGTGCACCCTATGGGTCTCACTCATTCAGGTGGGTCAACCAAAGTCCATACTTGGTTTGCATACATGGATTCCATCTCAGATTTTATGGCCTCTTGCCATTTCTCAGAATTAGTGCCCATTATAGCTTCTTGATAAGATGACGGCTCATCCTCATCAATAAGTAGTAAGTCACCTTGTTGAGTCACAAGAAATCCATATCTCTGTGGCTCGCGGTGTTCTCTTACAGACCTACGCTGGGCTTGTGTCTCTTGAGCAGGTACTTCATCCACAACAGCTTGTGGTGACTGCTCTGTTTCCATCTCAATATCATGTTCAGTGTTTTCTTGTGGTGAACTTCACTAAGTTCTATATGTCTCCCACTGGTTTTTCTAGAAATAAATTCTCTTTCAAGAAACACCAGTCCGAGCAACAACCACTTTGTTCTCGGTGGGATAATAGAAATAGTATCCTTTTGTTTCCTTAGGATACCCCACAAATAAACACTTATCTGATTTGGGTCCAAGTTTGTTAGAGGCGTGACGTCTCACGAAAGCCTCACAACCCCAAATCTTCATAAAAGACATACTAGGACGTTTCCCAGTCCATATCTCATATGGTGTCTTTTCCACTGATTTAGATGAAACACGGTTCAGTATGAATATTGCTGTTTCTAAAGCATGTCCCCAAAAGGATATCGGAAGATCTGCATGACTCGTCATTGATCGAACCATGTCCAACAAGGTTCGATTCCTCCTTTCGGATACACCATTCCATTGTGGATTATACGGAGGAGTGAGTTGTGGGACTATCCCACACTCCTTTAGATAGTCACGAAACTCTTGGCTTAGGTATTCACCTCCTCGATCTGATCGGAGGATTTTGATACTTTTACCAAGTTGGTTTTGTACTTCATTCTTGAAATCCTTGAACTTTTCAAAGGTTTCATGTTTATGTTTCATTAGGTACACATACCCATATCTACTGAAGTCATCAGTAAATGTAACGAAGTATTGAAAATCACCTCTAGCATGTGTGCTTATTGGCCCACATACATCACTATGTATGAGACTCAATAAATCATTTGTCCTTTCAACATGTCCCTTGAAAGGAGCTTTAGTCATCTTGCCCATTAAACAAGATTCACATGTTTTATATGATTCAAAATCAAATGAATCCAATACTCCATTCTTATGAAGTTTTGATATGCGATTCTCGTTTATATGGCCCAAGCGACAATGCCAGAGATAAGTTGGATTAGAATCATTATTCTTAATCCTTTTAGTATTTATGTTATAGACAGACATATCAAGATTTAATACATAAAGACCATTAATCATTTGTGCACTAGCATAAAACATATCATTTAAATAAATGGAGCAACAATTGTCCTTTATAATAAATGAAAATCCAAACTTGTCCAAACAAGAAATAGAGATAATGTTTCTAGTAATTGAAGGCACAAAATAACAGTCTTTTAAATCTAAAGATAAACCGGAAGGCAAAGATAATGAATAATCTCCTATAGCTATTGCATCAACTCTTGCTCCATTTCCTACTCGGAGATCTACTTCGTCTTTTGCCAATGTCCTACTCCTTTTAAGATCCTGCACATTAACACAAATGTGAGATCCACATCCAGTATCTAATACCCATGATGAAGAAGTAGATAAATTGACTTCTATAACAAAAATACCTGAAGTGTAAGTCACACTTCCCTTCGTCTTCTTAAGATCCTCCAGATAAACTTTGCAATTTCTTTTCCAATGTCCGATTTCACCGCAATGGAAACAGTTCCCCTCTTTTGCCACTCCTCCCTTTGGCTTTAGTGCATAAACATGTGGCTTAGACTTAACAAGGACCTTCTTGTTCTTCTTGTAGCCTTTAGCTTTAGTCTTTCTTTTGCTCTTATTCACAATAAGAACATTTGTAGGCTTAGACTTCTTGCTATTTGCTTCAAAAGTTCTAAGCATGCCAAGCAACTGTGGTAGAGTCTTTTCAATTTCAATCATATTGTAATTCAAGACAAATTAACTGAAACTTTCAGGCAACGATTGCAAGATCACGTCAGTGGCCAACTCTTGGTCCAAAGGAAAATCCAGCTTCTCCAGATTCTCAATGTACTTAATCATCTTGAGTACATGAGTTCCAACTAGACTTCCTTCTACCATTCTACACTGGAATAACGCTTTAGAGACGTCATACCTCTCTTGTCTTGCTTGTTGTTGGTACAGTTGTTTTAGATGCTCGATCATATCGAACGCCTCCATTTCCTCATGTTGCTTCTGAAGCTCAGAGTTCATGGTGGCAAGCATAAGGCACCCAACATCAAGTGCGTCATTTTGATACTTCTTGTAAGCATCTTTATCGGCTTTAGCAGCCGTCAAGGGAGGTTCCTCAGCAGGTAAGGGTTCCTCTAGGACATATTGCTTATTTTCTTGTTTGAGGACAATCCTCAAATTCCTATACCAGTCTAGGAAATTTGTCCCAATAAGTTTGTCCTTCTCAAGGACCGATCGTAATGATAGTGTGCTTGTAACGTTGTTGGTTGCCATGGATATCTACAATATAAATATGCAAAATAAGTTTATGATTTTAATCATTTAATATGGTCTTATATTAAATGACACTCCCACTATTTTGTTTAAAATTATCAACCCTCGAAAACTTTAGTGGGCCAAGATCCATATTCCACTTAATCTTGAGTTAGCTTTGGCTAATCGCCCAAAACTCGGTTATTTAGGTAGACAACTCTTTGTCAATTACAATCACATGCAATTCTTGGATGGTTGGACGAACAACGCTTTGTTCAAATTCATCTAATGAATTATTTTCCAACCCCATGCCCCTAGGTTCCCAATCCTATTGAGATAACGCTAGTTAAGTCGAACCCAATTTTAAAATAACACGGATATCACTTTTATCCTTTCACGCCTTACTAAGATTGTCACGGTGCTTTGCTTTGGCAAACCCACACATGTTCAATCGAAGTCTTGACGAGTATTTTTAATTGGAAGGCATCTTGAAACTTAATATTATAAGAGGGATTTATTGATCTCTTGATTTTATTAATATTGAAAATATGTCTGGTACATATATGAATATATACATATCTACATATATATATATCAAACATCAATATTAAATAAAACAGTAAACATGCATCTCATACATCAACATAAAATAAACGTGACATGGTTATAGCCCCAACTAAAGATTTCTCAAGCCAATGAGAAAATCTAAAAGGTCAACCTAAGGGTAACTTCTCCAAGCACCTCTTTGGTCCTTTTGTGAATGGCCTCCTCGTCCCGGCACCATGGTCCATCTTCATTGATCTCCATCAATAAAACTAAACTATATATCAATTACACGATTTAGAGAATTCCTCTGAGTTACATTCGAGGGGAGCATAGGGGAGGGAATACATTCAGAAAAAATAGAGAACGCACGACTCGCAAGCCGTATTAAATTACAATCATTCACAAAATTCCTATCTAATAGGTCATAGGGCTATAACCATGCACCATGCTCAAACAACACATAAAACATGCTACCATAATTAATGAATTAAATTCTAAACATTTTAAAATTTTATTCTATGTACATAAACTGTAAAATAAAATTTGGAAAACTTATCGTACGCTCGGGGAATCATATGCCTCGGACCCCATGAACATCAAATGTCTCGGACCCCGCTCACGAGAGGGGCGCGAATGCTCGCCCACCTCTCAAGCATGAGCCATGATCTCGGTCGCCCGCCTCAAGCCATGACCCAAGCATTGGTCGCCCATCATAACCCATGCGGTTGCCCTTCACAACGCCAAGCCATTCGCCTTTCACAAGAGGCTCGGTCGTGCGCCATGATGAGCCCGGTCGCGCGCCTAGGTGAGGGAGGGGGTGGCTCGGTCGCGCGCCCTTGCGGCTATGCGGTCGCCCGCCTCAAGCGCTCGGTCGCGCGCACGCATGTATCGTATACATATAATTCGTTAATTATATCATATATAATTTTACGATAATTTTCACAAACTTGATTATAACATATCATATATGTTGTTGTTACAGTTTTAAATAGCATGCAAAAATGACTCAAAACATGATTAAACAATTAATCACATAGCCCCGATATGAGCTTCGTACACGGCTCTGATACCACTGTAAGGAATCCAATAAGCAAATACGCAGCAGAAATAAAATAATTTTGGATTCCCAACCAGCGACCTATACGGAGTTAATCATATCGGGGTGTAAAGAGAATCATATCCTTGTAGCGTGTTTGAAGCAGAAATTTGCACGAAGCGGCACGTCCAACACGTCCTCGAGTCTGGAACAAAGCTATGCAACTTTGTCTCTACGGTATCCACAATCAAATCGAAAAGGGATGTTGAAGAACAAGTTGTTAGACTTGATCTTCAACAAAGGAAAGGAACGAACGAAAGTAGACAAGTGAAGGGGACGGCTGCGCCTCACTGATCGTCTGGGGTTTTTAAGTTAATCTGATTAACCTCATATTATAACCTAATATGCATGTACATATATAGACATAATATCAGACAGCTTTATAGATGGGTTTTCGAAAAACCCTATGGTCCATAATATTATATCAGTCTATATATATCCAGCATATTTAATATATATCTTTATATATATAATCGGTCCCCTTTAATTAATGTTTAGGACTCTTCCTAATAAACTTAATCATCCAATGAATTAAACTCCCTTTATCGATTTAATCTTTTGTGCGACCCGTTAGGATCTTGCAATGTTGGCAGTGACATAAAATCTAATTTTATGTCACAAGCAATGAGCGGTATCTAGCAACACATCAAGGCTACCCAAGTTACAAGAATGTCATTGACTCGACATAACCTATGGCCTGTGATATTATTAACCATGTAACTTAATCCCTTTGTCCATGTGTTTAGATTGAACACGAGTCATGTAATAGTCATACTCGTATATTCAATCTCTATTTCTTGATCCCCAAGTAGAACTAGAATAAACGAATAAGCTCGATATCACATATCGACTCATTCGAGCACGGCCATGCATTTTAGTCTTACTTGATCAAGGGCCCAAACACTTCTCCTGTTATATAGGAGGGACAAATCCTATCTTGATCAATCAACATCCCTCTACATAATTCGTAGTGTATCCAATAGTTGCTTTTATAGTTTACTCTGTTACAGGTAACGCTTGACAATATCAAGATACATAACTCCTTATATTGGGATCTCTGATGATCTCAAGTCGTAAGGATTACATACATTATTATCACTATGAGAATTGCTTATGACACTCATATAACTATCCATGTAGCATTCGCATGGTGGGTCTGTCCAGTACATTGTTCTCTAACATGTACCCATGTGTTGATTTGATATCTCATATCCATGAACAATTCATCAATCAAAACATACTAGTCTCTATGTATTATCATTATCCTGATTTATGATAATACTTGACTAGGGACAATCTTTAAGAATAATACAATATTATTCTAAGGACATTAACTTATATATCAATTCATATTGCACAGATATTTGAATAATATATAATAATGATTTGCCATTTATAAAATCATAATACATTGTACGTTATAAACAATCATCTAATGACTTGTCTTAGGGCATATCCCAACACCATATGCTGCCCCGTCTCCCACGTGGCCTCTTCGACACCCCTGCGATCCCACTGCACCTTGACCATTGGTATCACTTTGTTCCGAAGTCTGCGATCAACTCTATCCAGAATCCTGACTAGCCGTTCCTTGTAGGACACATCAGAATCTAACTGTACCTCATAAGGCTGCAACACATGTGACGGATATGCTCATATTTCCGCAACATAGATACGTGGAATACGTCGTGAATATCAGATAACGATGGTGGCAAAGCCAAACGGTAAGCCAAGGTACCGATGCGCCGTAGAATCTCATATGGTCCAACATATCTTGGAGACAATTTCCCGCGCATACCAAACCGCACAACATCTCTGAAAGGTGAGATCTTCAAAAAGACCATGTCTCCCAACTGAAATCCAACGGTCTCCACCGTTTATTTGCATAGGCTGTCTGTCTATCCTGGGCTGCCTTCATTTTCTGTCGGATAACCTTTATCTTATCCTCCATTTCCCGAATCAGTTCGGGTCCTCCCACTGCCTTACTGGTCAAAGCATCCCAGTATAATGGCGACCTACAACGCCGACCATACAGATCCTCAAACAGAGCCATCTGAATACTCGTCTGATAGCTATTGTTGTAAGAGAACACTTCCAAGGCCAATGACTCTTGCCACAAAGCATCAAACTCTAATACACAAGCCCGTAGCATGTCCTCGAGCGTATGTATAGTACGTTCGGTCTGACCGTCTGATAAGTGTGAATTTTACACTTATTTTGCTATGTTTTTGTATTGATTTTCATATTGATTCCTGGATGATTTTACGCTTTTTGGTATATTTTGGTGTATTTCAGGAATCTAGGTCCAAGGGGATAAAAGTGGAGGAAATAAGCTAATAATGTTGAAAAATGACCAAACCGAGGGAAGACGTGAGAAAATGGACTGAATTCTCGAAGTTATTAATTTTATACAGCTCACAATCGATCGGCAACAATATCGTGATCCATCGCCGAGCTATAAAAAGAGAGGCTGAACAAAATACATTGGCGATCGATCGGCAAGAACTCGCGATTGATCGCCAATATACATTGAAGACTCGCAATCGATCGCGAGGGAACGAAGATCGATCGAGGAAATGTTTAATTTGGCTATCACGTCCAGTAGAGATTGAAGATCGATCAGCGAGGGAACGAAGATAGATCGCCACGAAGAGTTTTTGGAAAAATAAAGACTTTCCATGTTTGGTTCAAGGGGGACTCCTTCCCAATTATTGTTACCCTATATATCAGACCCAGGGATGAATTTTCAGGGACTTTTGCCAACATTTACTGAAACCTAGCAGCAATTCCTCCATCCAAAGAAAGACAACAAATCATTTAAGAGCAAGAGCAACGCAAGGAACGAAGAACGGAGCGACGCACAGAGCGACATCCTCGTTATCTTAGTATTTCCGAACTTGATTATTTTTTATTTCAGATTGTGATGTTAAATTTGTTTAAAGACATGTTTTTGCATTATAATTTGATTATGGTTGTTGGCTAAGATATTTGTCAAGACATAGGGGATCCCATGTTTGAACCCTTGAGTTAATTAATGGTTGTGATTTGATTTCTATGATCTTTGTGTTGGGATATGCCCTAAGACAAGTCATTAGATGATTGTTTTGACATACAATGTTTATGATTTTATGAATGGCAATTCATTATTATAAATTATTCGTTTAACTCTGCAATGTGAATTAATATATATGTTAATGTCCTTAGAATAATATTGTATTATTCTTAACATTGTCCCTAGTCAAGTATTATCATGAATAGGGATAATGATAATACGTAGAGACTAGTATGTATTGATTGATGAATTGTTCATTGATATGAGATATCAAAATCAACACATGGGTACATGTTAGAGAACGATGTACTGGACAGACTCACCATGAGAATGCAACATGGATAGTTATATGATCGTCATATGCAATTCTCATAGTGATAATAATGTATGTAATCCTTACGACTTGTGATCATCAGAGATCCCAACATAAGGAGTTATGTATCTTGATATTGTCAAACGTTACCCGTAACAGGGTAAACTATAAAGGCGACTATTGGATACACTACGAATTATGTAGAGGGATGTTGATTGATCGATATAGGATTTGTCCCTCCTATATAACAGGAGATGTGTTTGGCCCTTGATCAAGTGAGAACTAAAATGCATGGCCATGCTCGAATGAGTCGATATGAGATATCGAGCTTATATCGTTTATTCTAGTTCTACTTGGGGATCAAGAAATAAAGATTGAATATACGAGTATGACTATTCCATGACTCGTGTTCAATCTAAACACAAAGGACAAAGGGATTAAGTTACATGGTTAATATTATCACAAGTTCTAAAGGTTATGTCGAGTCATTGACATTCTTGTAATTTGGGTAACCTTGATGTGTTGCTAGATACCGCTCTTTGCTTGTAACGTAAAATGAGTTTTTATGTCACTGCCAACATTACAAGATCCTATCGGGTCGCACAAAAGATTAAATCAAGAAGGGAAATTAAATTCATTGGATGAATTAATTAATTAAGAGGAGTCTTAATTAAATGATTAAAAGAACTTAATTAAATTATGGGTTTGGGCCCATAAGACTTTGAGAAAGTCTTAAACTTTAATTAAGCCTTTTAATAACAAGGTTATAATTAATTGTAGGGTACAATTATTCATTCCATTCAAAAACACAAGACACACGGCCGCCTCACTCACGCATTCTCTCTCGGTTTCGTGATAGCCGAAGGGAGGTTGGTGATTTCGTGCCATCATTCGATTTGGAATCGAGTGTGCTTCTTGTTCCGGTTTAAGAACGAGTCTAGCAACTTGTTCTTAAACTATCCCTTCACCCGATTTGATCGTGCGGATACCGTTGAGGCAAAACTTGATAAGTTTTGCTAGTGACTCGAAGAAGGCGTTGAACGTGGTGCTGCTCCGTGGAATCTGCTCAAACACGCTACAAGGGTGTGACTTTTGTATTCCTTTATCCGATATGAACCCCTTTGTATAGATCCGGTGTTATAGTAATCCATATTTTTTTTTAAATTCCGCTGCGTTGTATGCTTTATGGATTACTTACAGTGGTATCAGAGCCGTGTACAAGGCTCATATCGGATTTATGTGATTAAATTGTGTTAATCATATTAGAACTAATATTGCATGCTATTTTAAAATTGTATGAACATATATGATATGTTAATATTAAGTTTGTGAAATTATCATGAAATTATATTTGATATAATTGATGTTTGATGTATACGATACACGAAGCGAACAATCGAACCCGTAACAAGTTGTATTCGGCCACCACCATGCATTTGACCCACGGCTTAGCCACGTGAGGGCTAGGGGTTTCGGACTCCTATGCTCGAGATGGTCTAGTCGTTGTGGCTCATGTTCATGCATGGAGGTTTCGAGACGTGGATGAGTTTTGAACTCTTTGGCTCGATAATGGTTCGGACCATGATTCTCGGAATCATACGTGTTGGCGGCTACACCACATGAGGGCTAGGGTTTTCGAACCCTTGGCTCGAGATGGTTGAGTCGCCACCGTCATGATCCGTGCATGGTTGGACCGTGGCTCGTGGCTCATAAAATCCGGCGTATCGAACAAGTTGGCTCGATAGAAACCAACATGGTGCAAGGCGGCTAGGGTTTGGAACCCTAGCGGCGCCGCACCCAAGCCATCGGCTCGGACCATATCGTGGGCTAGGGTTTCGAACCCTAGGCCCATAATTGGTCCAGCCGTGGTGTATGGTTGGTTCGAACCATGGTGGTTCGTAGCTAAGTCGCATTAAGTTCGTGGCATGTGATGTCCCGAGCGTACGATAATTTTTCAAAAATTATTTTACAATTTTAATTAGAATTAAATTTTAAAATGTTTAGAATTTAATTAATTAAATGTTAAAGCATGTTTTATGTGTTGTTTGAGCATGGTGCATGGTTATAGCCCTTTGACCTATTAGATAGGATTTGTGAATGTTTGTAATTTATAATACGACCTGCGTGTCGTGCCTTCTCTATTTTATTCTAAATGTTATCCCTCCCCTATGTTCTCCTCGAATGTGAATCGAGGAATTCTATATCTTGTAAATAGTATAGTTTAATTGTTGATGGTGATCAATGAAGATGGAGCATCGTGTCAGGGTGAGGAGGCCATTCACAAATTGGAGCCAAATGAAGGTGCTTGTGAAGTTACCTTAGGTTGACTCTTAGGATTTTCTCATTGGCTTGAGAAAATCGCTAGTAGGGGCTATAACCATGTCACGTTTTAATTATGTATGTTGATGCATGATTTATCTTATGCATTAGATTGATAATTGTATTACACATATATGTAGATATGTATACACCTATATGTCGTGGACATATTTTGAATTATCAAACTAATCATGAGATCAATAAATCCCTCTAAAATATTAAGTTTAAGATGCCTTCCAAAATAAAAAGTACTCGTCACATGTGTGGGTTTGTCAAAGCAAAGCACCGTGGCAATCTTAGTAAGGCGCGAAAGGATAAAAGTGATATCCGTTATACTTTAAATTGGGTACGACTTAACTAGGTTATCTCAATAGGATTGGGAACCTAGAGGCATGTGTTGGATAATAATTCATTTGATGAATTGAACAAAGCGTTGTTCGTCCAACTATCCAAGAATTACATGTGATGTAATTGACAAATTGTTGTCTACCTAAATAACCGAGTCTTGGGCGATTAGCCAAAGCTAACTCAAGATTAGGCGAAATATGGATCTTGGCCCACTAAAGGTTTCGAGGGTTGATATTTTTTTTAACAAAATAGTGGGAGTATCATTTAATATAAGACCATGTTAAATGATTAAATCATAAACTTATTTTGCATATTTATATTGTAGATATCCATGGCAACTAACAACGTAACAAGCACTTTATCACTGCGATCGGTCCTTGAGAAGGACAAATTAAATAGGACAAATTTCCTAGACTGGCATAGGAACTTGAGGATAGTCCTCAAACAAGAAAAAGAAACAATATGTCCTAGAGGAACCCTTACCTGCTGAGGAACCTCCCCTAACGGCTACAAGAGCCGATAAAGATGCTTACAAGAAGCATCAAAGTGACGCACTTGATGTTGGGTGCCTTATGCTTGCCACCATGAACTCTGAACTTCAGAAGCAACATGAGGAAATGGAGGCGTTTGATATGATCGAGCACCTTAAGCAACTGTACCAACAACAAGCAAGACAAGAGAGGTATGACGTCTCTAAGGCGTTATTCCAGTGTAGAATGGTAGAAGGAAGTCTGGTTGGAACTCATGTACTCAAGATGATTGGGTATATTGAGAATCTGGAGAAGCTGGGTTTTCCTTTGGACCAAGAGTTGGCCACTGACGTGATCTGGCAATCGTTGCCTGAAAGCTTCAGTCAATTTGTCTTAAATTACAATATGATTGAAATAGAAAAGACACTACCACAGTTACTTGGCATGCTTTGAAGCAAATAGCAAGAAGTCTAAACCTACAAATGTTCTTATTGTGAATAAGAGCAAAGGAAAGACTAAATCTAAGAGCTTCAAGAAGAACAAGAAGGTCTTTGTTAAATCTAAGCCAAAGTCTTCTGCACTGAACCAAAGGGAGGGATAGCGAAGGAAGGGAACTGTTTCCATTGCGGTGAGACCGGGCATTGGAAAAGAAACTGCAAAGTATAACTGGAGGATCTAAAGAAAGGAAGTGTGACTTCCACTTCAGGTATTTTTGTTATAGAAGTCAATTTATCTACTTCTTCATCATGGGTATTAGATACTGGATGTGGATCTCACATTTGTGTAATGTGCAGGACCTCAAAAAGAGTAGATTGTTGGCGAAAGGCGAAATTGATCTCCGAGTTGGAAATGGAGCAAGAGTTGCTGCATTAGCTATAGGAGATTATTATTTATCTTTGCCTTCTGGTTTATCGTTGATTTTAAAAGACTGTTATTTTGTGCCATCCATTACCAAAAACATTATTTATATTTCTTGTTTAGACAAGTGTGGATTTTCATTTATGATAAAGGACAACTGTTGTTCTATTTATTTAAATGATATGTTTTATGCTAGTGCACAAATGGTGAATGGTCTTTATTTATTAAATCTTGATATGCCTATCTATAACATAAATACTAAAAGGATTAAAAATAATGATTGTAATCCGACTTATCTCTGGCATTGTCGCTTGGGCCACATAAACGAGAATCGCATATCTAAACTTCATAAGGATGGAGTATTAGATTCATTTGATTTTGAATCATATGAAACATGCGAATCTTGTTTAATGGGCAAGATGACTAAATCCCATTTCAAGGGACATGTTGAAAGGGCAAATGTTTTATTGGGACTAATACATAGTGATGTATGTGGACCAATAAGTACACAAGCTAGAGGTGGTTTCAATACTTCGTTACATTTACTGATGACCTCAGTAGATATGGGTATGTGTACCTAATGAAGCATAAGCATGAAACCTTTGAAAAGTTCAAAGATTTCAAGAATGAAGTACAAAACCAACTTGGCAAAAGTATCAAAATCCTTCGATCAGATCGAGGAGGTGAATACTTAAGCCAAGAGTTTCATGACTATCTAAAGGAGTGTGGGATAGTCCCACAACTCACTCCTCCGTATACTCCACAATGGAATGGTGTATCCGAGAGGAGAAATCGAACCTTGTTAGACATGGTTAGATCTATGATGAGTCATGCAGATCTTCCGATATCGTTTTGGGGACATGCTCTAGAAACAGCGATTTTCTTACTGAACCGTGTTCCATCTAAATCAGTGGAAAAGACACCATATGAGAAATGGACTGGGAAGCGTCCTAGTATGTCTTTTATGAAGATTTGGGGTTGTAAGGCTTACGTTAGACGTCATGCCACTAACAAACTTGGACCCAAATATGATAAGTGTTTATTTGTGGGGTATCCTAAGGAAACAAAAGGATACTATTTCTATTATCCCACCGAGAACAAAGTAGTTGTTGCTCGGACTGGTGTATTTCTTGAAAGAGAATTTATTTCTAGAAAAACCAGTGGGAGAAAAATAGAACTTAGTGAAGTTCAACCACATGAAAACACTGAACCTGAGATTGAGATGGAAACAGAGCATGCACCGCAAGCTGTTGTGGAAGAAGTACCTGCTCAAGAGACACAAGCCCAGCGTAGGTCTGTAAGAGAACACCGGGAGCCACAGAGATATGGATTTCTTGTGACTCAACAAGGTGACTTACTACTTATTGATGAGGATGAGCCGTCATCTTATCAACAAGCTATAATGGGCACTGATTCTGAGAAATGGCAAGAGGCCTCTGAGATGGAATCCATGTATGCAAACCAAGTATGGACTTTGGTTGATCCACCTGAAGGGTTACGACCCATAGGGTGCAAATGGATTTTCAAGAAAAAGACCGATATGGATGGTAATGTACAAACCTATAAAGGTCGACTGGTTGCAAAAGGATTCAAAAAAATTCATGGTATTGACTATGATGAAACCTTTTCACCAGTGGCCATGGTTAAATCCATAAGGATCTTACTTGCAATAGCTGCATTTCATGATTATGAAATCTGGCAGATGGATGTCAAACAGCTTTCCTTAATGGAAATCTGCTCGAGGATGTGTACATGACACAGCCCGAGGGTTTTATCGATCCAAAGGATGCTAGAAAGATATGCAAGCTACAACGATCCATTTATGGATTGAAGCAAGCTTCTCGGAGTTGGAATCTTCGTTTTGATGATGCAATCAAAGAGTTTGGTTTTATCAAAAACGTAGATGAACCTTGTGTCTACAAGAAGGTCAGTGGGAGCATAATTATCTTCCTAGTGTTTTATGTAGATGACATACTTCTCATTGGGAATGATATCTCTGCCTTACAATCTGTAAAGATTTGGCTAGGGAACTGTTTTTCGATGAAAGACTTGGGAGAAGCCACCTATGTATTAGGAATCAAGATCTATAGAGATAGATCAAGAAGGCTTCTGGGCCTAAGTCAAAGTACATACATAGACAAAGTGCTTAAAAGGTTTAGCATGCAAGAATCAAAGAAAGGATTCGTGCCTATGACACATGGTATATATCTCTCGAAGGAACAGTGTCCTTCAACACCAGATGAGAGACAACGCATGAGTAAGATTCCATATGCGTCAGCTATTGGATCTATCATGTATGCCATGATATGTACTCGTCCCGATGTATCGTATGCTTTGAGCATGACGAGCAGATATCAAGTTGATCCAGGTGAAGGTCACTGGATTGCTGTCAAGAATATCCTGAAGTACTTGAGAAGAACTAAGGATACATTCTTGATTTATGGAGGTGAGGAAGAGCTCAATGTAATGGGTTACACTGATGCAAGCTTCCAAACTGACAAAGATGATTTTCGATCGCAATCTGGATATGTGTATTGCCTAAATGGAGGTGCTATGAGCTGGAAGACTTCAAAGCAAGAAACAGTAGCCGATTCTACAACGGAAGCTGAGTATATTGCTGCCTCGGATGCAGCAAAGGAAGCTGTTTGGATTAGGAAGTTCATTTCTGAACTTGGAGTGGTGCCTAGCATTAAAGATCCGATAGAACTCTATTGTGACAACAATGAAGCGATCGCATTGGCTAAGGAACCTAGATCTCACCAAAGATCCAAGCACATACTTCGGCGCTTTCATTTCATTCGAGAAATCGTTGAAAGGGGAGATGTTAAAATATGCAAAGTACCAACAGATGATAACGTATCTGACCCATTGACGAAGCCACTGTCACAGCAGAAGCATGATCGTCATACTAGATCTCTAGGCATTAGGGATATGTCTGAGTGGTCTTAGTGCAAGTGGGAGATTTGTTGGGATATGCCCTAAGACAAGTCATTAGATGATTGTTTTGACATACAATGTTTATGATTTTATGAATGGCAATTCATTATTATATATTATTCGTTTAACTGTGCAATGTGAATTAATATATATGTTAATGTCCTTAGAATAATATTGTATTATTCTTAAACATTGTCCCTAGTCAAGTATTATCATGAATAGGGATAATGATAATACGTAGAGACTAGTATGTATTGATTGATGAATTTTTCATTGATATGAGATATCAAAATCAACACATGGGTACATGTTAGAGAACGATGTACTGGACAGACCCACCATGAGAATGCAACATGGATAGTTATATGATCGTCATATGCAATTCTCATAGTGATAATAATGTATGTACTCCTTACGACTTGTGATCATCAGAGATCCCAACATAAGGAGTTATGTATCTTGATATTGTCAAACGTTGCCCGTAACAGGGTAAACTATAAAGGCGACTATTGGATACACTACGAATTATGTAGATGGATGTTGATTGATCGAGATAGGATTTGTCCCTCCTATATAACAGGAGATGTGTTTGGCCCTTGATCAAGTGAGAACTAAAATGCATGGCCATGCTCGAATGAGTCGATATGAGATATCGAGCTTATTCGTTTATTCTAGTTCTACTTGGGGATCAAGAAATAAAGATTGAATATACGAGTATGACTATTCCATGACTCGTGTTCAATCTAAACACAAAGGACAAAGGGATTAAGTTACATGGTTAATATTATCACAAGTTCTAAAGGTTATGTCGAGTCATTAACATTCTTGTAATTTGGGTAGCCTTGATGTGTTGCTAGACACCGCTCTTTGCTTGTAACGTAAAATGAGATTTTATGTCACTGCCAACATTTCAAGATCCTATCGGGTCGCACAAAAGATTAAATCAAGAAGGGAAATTAAATTCATTGGATGAATTAATTAATTAAGAGGAGTCTTAATTAAATGATTAAAAGAACTTAATTAAATTATGGGTTTGGGCCCATAAGACTTTGAGAAAGTCTTAAACTTTAATTAAGCCTTTTAATAACAAGGTTATAATTAATTGTAGGGTACAATTATTCATTCCATTCAAAAACACAAGACACACGGCCGCCTCACTCACGCATTCTCTCTCGGTTTCGTGATAGCCGAAGGGAGGTTGGTGATTTCGTGCCATCATTCGATTTGGAATCGAGTGTGCTTCTTGTTCCGGTTTAAGAACGAGTCTAGCAACTTGTTCTTAAACTATCCCTTCACCCGATTTGATCGTGTGGATACCGTTGAGGCAAAACTTGATAAGTTTTGCTAGTGACTCGAAGAAGGCGTTGGACGTGGTGCTGCTACGTGGAATCTGCTCAAACACGCTACAAGGGTGAGACTTTTGTATTCCTTTATCCGATATGAACCCCTTTGTATAGATCCGGTGTTATAGTAATCCATATTTTTTTTTAAATTTCCGCTGCGTTGTATGCTTCATGGATTACTTACACTTTGCACATAATTTATGTTTTTAATGCTTGTAAAAGATTAGCTACCTTTTGCATGATATTGGTAATCGTAATTGAATTGACCATAGGAGATTACGATACAACGTAGTAAATTAGGCCGTGGGTTTTAGGTTGAGACGGACCAAGTAAAATCTAGCACACGTGTGATAGCAATAGATTTACCAAAATCGAAGGCTAGTAGTTTTCACGAAGCGTTTTTCGGTGTTAATAATTCAATAAAGACACGGGAGTGGTTTATTGTAGATTAATGCTACTTGTTATAACCGGACCAAGGTATAACGAATGAAATATGAAAACTCGTCACCCTAGAACATAGAACATTGAATCTTAATTAATAGACACTTTTGGGGGATTACATTGGTGAACCGACGTCTTGATAATTCATTTATAATTTCTCTTAAATTATCCATCACTCCTGTTTAGGCTAATTTTTGTGCTTAAGTCAATTTAGTTGATAATCATTCCATAATCGTAGGTTAAATATAGTAATTCTAATCGAACGTGGTAATTACTACTAGTCCCTGTGGGTACGACACTCCTTACTTTTAAACCCTTATACTAAAACTTGACACCGTGCACTTGCGGTATAGAATCGCTACACTGAGAAATAACTGTTTAAATAAAAGCGATCAAGTTTTTGGCGCCGTTGCCGGGGACTAGTTTAAGTAATATCATAGGAGATTAGTTGACTATAATTTAGCCATATATTTTTTATTTTTACTTTTATTACGGTTTATATGATTTCACCACTGTTGTTCCTTCGTTGTGTTGAATTTTGCAGGGAGTTGTCTTTGTAGTGCATGCTACGAAGTGACAGACCTATATTAGAGCCACTTGACTTAGAGATTGAGGGAACTTGCAGAAGACCTCGGAAAGAAACTAGAGAGATGGCTGAGAATAATCGAGGAAATGGTGAACAACACAATGATGAAGTGCCAATTACAAGGTCCATGATGGACTATGCACAACCATCTTTTCAAGGCACCATGTCTAGCATCACTAGACCAAGGATTCAGGCTAATAACTTCGAGATCAAGCCTGCCATAATTCAGATGATTCAACATTCTGTGCAATTCAGAGGCTCGCCTACTAATGATCCTAATGCTCATATCTCCAACTTTTTGGAGATATGCGACACATTCAAGCACAATGGTGTCATTGACGACGCCATCAGGTTACGACTTTTTCCCTTTTCTTTAAACGATAAAGCTAAGAGCTGGTTGGATTCATTGCCTGCAGGCTCGATCACTACTTGGGAGGGGATGGCTCAAACCTTCCTATCAAAATACTTTCCCCCTTCCAAGACAGCTAAGATGCGCAATGATATCACAACATTCATGCAACATGATCCGGAGACATTGTATGAAGCTTGGGAGCGCTTCAAGGATCTACTTCGAAGATGCCCACATCACGGCCTTCCGATTTGGCTTCAGGTACAAACATTTTACAATGGTTTATTTTTTGCTAATAGATCCATGATTGATGCAGCAGCAGGAGGTACCATTATGAGAAAGTCACCTGAGGAAGCTTACACACTCTTGGAAGAGATGGCATCCAACAGTTACCAGTGGCATTCTGAGAGGAATGTGCCAAAGCGACCAACTGGGATGCATCAAGTGGATGAAGTGACATCAATACAAGTTCAATTGGAGGCTTTGAACAAGAAGATGGACAGTTTGAGCATGACATCCATGCAAGCTCAAGTGATCACATGCGATTTATGTGGAGGCAACCATCCAAGCACGGAATGTCAGGCAGGTAATCCTTTTATGCAATCTAATGAACAAGCAAATTTTGTAGGAAATAGACCACCACAGGGTAACTCATATTCCAACAACTATAACCAACCGTGGAGGAATCATCCGAACTTCTCTTGGTCCAACCAAAAGAATGTCTTGAATCCACAACCTCCACCGGGTTATCCACCAAAGCCGAGTATGGAAGAGTTGCTAACTAAGTTCATGACGATGACGGAGAATAAGATGCAAAATCAAGATGCAACAATTAAGAAATTGGAAACTCAAATTGGGGAAATGGCAAATATGTTGGCGGGAAGAGCACCATGAAGCTTACCAAGTGATACGGAAAAGAACCTCCGAGAGCAAGCCAAGACGATCTCATTGAGGAGTGGAAAAGAAATTGGATCACAGACTGAAGATCGGGACGATGAGCACGTAGTTGAGTTGGAAGGTGAGAATGACATCCAGACACGTGAAAATGGTAAGTCTACTACTACCACTACACGTATCGCACCACCCAAGAAGGTACAAACCCCTCCCCCATTTCCTGATTCATTAAGAAGGGCAAAGGTAGATGCTAGTTTTGCTAAATTCTTAGAAATTTTTAAGAAATTACAAATAAATATTCCATTTGCTGATGCTTTACTTCAAATGCCTAGCTACGCTAAGTTTTTGAAAGATATTCTGTCGAATAAGAGGAAATTGGTTGAGCATGAGACGATTAAATTAACTGAGGAGTGTTCTGCAGTAGTCCAAACAAACTGCCTCCTAAGTTGAAAGATCCAGGGAGTTTTTCTATACCTTGCACAATTGGGTCTATTTCATTTACAAAATCTTTATGTGATTTAGGTGCAAGTATTAATCTTATGCCTTTGTCAATTTTCAGGAAGTTGGGGCTTGGTGAGCCAAAACCGACCACGGTTTCTTTGCAATTGGCAGATAGGTCTGTGACATACCCACGAGGAATCATAGACGATGTCCTAGTGAAGGTTGATAAATTCATCTTCCCGGCAGACTTCCTTGTGTTGGATATGGAAGAAGATGCTGACACGCCACTAATATTGGGAAGACCATTCCTCGCTACTGGAAAGACACTTATAGATGTCCAACAAGGGAAGTTGATCCTCCGTGTAGGGGAGGATCAAGTCACTTTCAACGTTTTTAAAGCTTTAAAACACCCACGTGATGAGCATATGTGTTTTAGTGTTGATATTATTGATGTGTTATCTGCTAATGTGTTTAAGGGAACACACAAGGATGAATTGGAAGCATGCTTGGTAGAGGACATTGAAAAGCTGGGCGAGACCGTCGAATTGAAAGAGACTGTTGTTTATTTGAATGCCAATATTACCCATAATAGGCGTGTGCGGAACAACTTAGGCGAGTTGGGAGAGAGGGACATGAAGCCAGAAAAGCCCTCCATTGAAAAACCACCAACTCTTGAACTCAAAACCCTCCCTCCTCATCTCATGTATGTTTATTTAGATTTTAATGAGTCGTTGCCTGTAATTGTCTCTTCATCTTTAATAGGTATAAATGAAGACAAACTACTTAGGATTTTGAGGGAGCGTAAGAAAGCATTCGGATGGAAAGTAGCGGACATAAGAGGGATAAGCCCATCAACATGTATGCATAAGATCTTGATGGAGGATGCTTACAAACCCGTGGTTCAACCACAACGCCGGTTAAACCCAAAGATGCAAGAAGTGGTAAAGGCTGAGGATCATCAAACTGCTGGATGCAGGTATTATCTATCCCATTTCTGATAGTGCATGGGTTAGTCCTGTGCAATGTGTACCCAAGAAAGGAGGTATGACTGTAGTTAAAAATGAGAACAATGAATTGATCCCTACTAGAACAGTCACAGGTTGGCGCGTCTGCATTGATTATAGAAAGTTAAATGACGCCACCCGTAAAGACCATTTTCCCCTACCATTCATTGACCAAATGATAGAGCGTCTAGCAGGGTATGATTTCTATTATTTTATAGATGGCTATTCTGGGTATAATCAAATAGCTATTGCACCTGAGGACCAATAGAAGACTACCTTCACTTGTCCTTATGGTATGTTTGCATTTAGGAGAATGCCATTTGGATTGTGTAATGCACCTGTAACTTTTCAAAGATGTATGATGTTTATGTTTCATGATATGGTTGAAAAATTCTTAGAGGTCTTTATGGATGACTTTTCTGTCTTTGGGGATTCTTTTGATGCTTGCTTAAATAATCTGGACTTAGTACTAACAAGGTGTGAAGAGACGAATTTGATACTACATTGGGAGAAATGTCACTTCATGGTACAAGAGGGATTAGTCTTGGGACACAAAATATCCCACAAGGGTATGGAGGTGGACCGAGCAAAGATCCAGGTGATACAGGAACTACCTCCACCAGTATCAGTGAAGGGGGTTCGAAGCTTCCTAGGCCATGCAGGCTTTTATAGGAGATTTTTCAAAAATTTCGAAACCACTCTCTCATTTATTGACTAAAGATACACCTTTTGATTTTAATCCTGATTGTGTGCAGGCATTCGAGACATTGAGAAGTTAATAACATCACCTGTGTTGGTAGCACCGGATTGGGATATGCCATTTGAGTTGATGTGTGATGCTAGTGACACAGCTGTCAGAGCAGTATTGGGACAAAGACGGAATAAGGTATTTCATACTATTTACTATGCTAGTCGAACTTTAAATGAGGCACAACAAAACTATGCCACCACACTGAGAAAGAATTGCTAGCAGTAGTATTTGCGTTTGATAAATTTCACTCTTATCTCTGTCTATCAAAAGTAATTGTGTACACTGATCACTCGGCACTTAAATATCTTCTTGCTAAAAAAGATGCTAAACCACGTTTAATCCGATGGATTCTCCTATTGCAAGAATTTGATTTAGAAATTAAAGATAAGAGGGGTGTTGAGAATGTAATAGCGGATCATTTATCTAGGATTGATAATATGATGGAGAAACATGATAATGAACTGGAAGAAATCAATGAAAAATTTCCTGATCAACAGCTTTTCCAAGTTCTTGCACTACCGTGGTATGCCGATTTTGCAAATATCTGGTTAGTGGTATCCTCCCACAAATGACCTTCTATCAGAAGAAGAAATTCTTATATGATGTTAAACACTACATGTGGGAGGACCCATTGTTGTTTAAGGTTTGTGCAGACAACATGATCAGGAGGTGTGTACCGGAGGAGGAGATGGACTCTATTATGAGCCAATGTCATGACCGAGAGGTAGGGGGACACATGGGTCCAACAAAAACTGCTGCCAAGGTACTTGAATCGGGTTTTTAGTGGCCTACCTTGTTTAAAGATGCATACAGGTATGTATCCACTTGTGATAAATGCCAAAGAACGGACAACATTTCTAGGAGACATGAAATGCCTTTAAACAATATGCTTGAATGTGATTTATTTGATGTTTGGGGCATAGATTTTATGGGACCATTTCCAGTTTCATGTTCTAATTATTACATACTTGTCGCTGTGGACTACGTTTCAAAATGGGTTGAGGCTGAAGCTTCACGCACTAATGATGCTAGAGTGGTGGTAAAATTTTTGAAAAGAACATTTTTACTCGATTTGGCACTCCTCGAGCAATCATTAGTGACGGTGGGTCACACTTTTGCAATAAACTCTTTGAAAAACTTTTGAGCAAATATGGTGTCACCCACAAGGTTGCAACACCTTACCACCCACAAACATGTGGACAAGTAGAGGTTTCTAATAGAGAAGTGAAACGGATTTTGGAAAAATCGGTCAATACGTCTAGGAAAGATTGGTCCTTGAGGTTAGATGACGCTTTATGGGCATATAGGACGGCATTTAAAACACCTATTGGCACATCACCATATAGGTTAGTTTTTGGAAAAAACATGTCATCTTCCTGTCGAGCTAGAACACAAGGCGTTTTGGGCAATAAAAAATCTGAATTTTGATTTAACTGTTGCAGGTGAAAAACGTCTCCTACACTTAAATGAAATGGATGAGTTTAGAAACCAAGCTTATAAGAATGCCAAGATCTATAAAGACAAAACAAAAAAATGGCATGATGCTAAGCTCAGCCAGCGTGATTTCAAAGAAGAGGATTTGGTCCTACTTTTTAACTCCAGATTGAGACTCATTTCCAGGTAAGTTGAAGTCTCGGTGGCAAGGACCATCCATTATCACAAGGGTATTTCCATCCGGAGCGATCGAGATCAATGATCCAACAAAAGGCACCTTCACAGTCAAGGGACAGCGGCTGAAGCACTATCATGGACATGATTTCAGTCCGCCTATTGTTGTCCATTTTGACGCTTAATCGATTTGGTAATAAGTCCAGCTTGGGACTATAAATTAAGAACACCATGTTTTCTCCCTTTTTCTTCGTTTTAATTTTTTAGTTAGAATTTGTTTTGTTTGAAATTTTGTTTCAAGGATTGACTCCGTGTGTCAATTTTGCAGAGTGGGTGGAGAAGAGCAAATCCCGAGAGAAAAAGTGTTGATTTTAAAAAAAAAAAAAAATTCGGGCATTGTGTTTTGGCGATCGATCGCCATACCATCGCGATCGATCGCCAAGTCTCGAGAAGAAAAACAATTTTTTTTTTAAATTGGGCGATCGATCGGCAAGAACTCGCGATCGATTGCCCAATTCCAGAAAACTCTCACGATCGATCGGCAAACATCCGCGATCGATCGTGAGGTCCAAAATTTTGTTTTTTTAATATTAGAATCAACATTTTACACACACTCCACACACTAAAAATCGAACCCTCCCCCAAATTCCCCAATTCTTCTCAACTCTTTCCCAATTCCTCATAATTCCTTCAATTTTTCTTCCAATTTTCAAAACCTATCATCATTTCTAACATCAAGCCTAAATCTTTCACATGAATTAGCAAGGCAAAAGGAGTTTTGAGCACCCTCCACTTCAATTTGAAGCTATGGAAAGCTAAGGACTATCAAGTAACAAATTTTCAAAATTTGTTGAGGTATTTTAGATTTGCTTTACATGGTCCATTAATTGATTATCAATTAAGTGTTGGGGTGTGAAAAAAAAGTAAGTTTTTGAATTGTGAATTGGTGAAGTTGGAATTGTATGGTATTGTTAAGTTTGGGGGAGCATTGAAGAGCTTCCTAGTGATTATTGTGTGGTTGGGTTAGTAGCTTAACTTGGATTGTTGGTTGGTAGTGGTGTTGGTAACTTTGATTCTAGGGATGGCACCGAAGCGCAAGCAAAAGCAGCCGGTTCCCGCTCCTGAGGAGTTTGACTCCTACAAGTTCATAAATAATGAAGCTGCAAAGTTTTATGCGGTATACCGGAAGAAGAATCTGATACGGGAACGGGGAATGGACATGAGCAAGCTCGGCTGTGCTGTGATCCAAGAGGCACTCCGGCGAGAGTGGTATACTTTTGTTCGTCAACCACGAGATGTGGTGGTTTATTTAGTCAGGGAGTTTTACTCCAACCTCCGGGCACAGAACCATATTGAAGCCAACGTTGTCTCCGTACGGCAGCAACCAATTCTTTTTGATTCACAGGCTATCAATGCGCTATATAACATGCCAAACATTCCGGAGGATGACTATTCCATATATTGCCGGAATCACATTGATTTGGATGCTATTTTGTCCACGATATGTGTAGAGGAAACTCAGTGGCGACTGAACGCCGACGGAAAGCCACAGCTGGTACTGATATCGGATCTGAAGGAGGAGCCCAATGCTTGGTTTTCATTTATAGTAGCTCGGGTCATGCCATCGACTCACACATCGGAAGTCACAAAGGACCGAGCTATACTTGTATATGCCATAGTTACCGGACTCACGATAGATCTCGGATGTCATGTCGAGGCAGCCATCCGGAACTACACTCGCGGCCCTTCCACTTCTGGTGTGCCATGCTGTGGGGTCTTCCCACCTTAACAGTGATAATAGACATAAGAAGGACTAATTATGCATCAATATCATCTTAAGGTTCCGGTTGTTACATGAGCTATCAGGATTACAGGCCAAAATAAAAGACTTCAAAAAAAATAAATCCATTACACTTCCAAAAGAATGTTCATGTTTAGATTCATACTACTCCTAGAGTAGATACTAATCGAGACTTGATTCCTATACATTCCTGTGTTCCTCGTAGCTCACTGCCTCAACCCGACCCCTTAGTCCTTTAGTCCAAAAGCGTACCTACAGGGACAACACATCATAAGCATATACAATCTCATTTAACATCATAAAACATCATCGTAAATGCATGAAACATTGGTTAAGTAAATATGCTGGTTATTCATTAACTTCTTATCGTTGTCCCTGATTCATAATCATGCATATGGGCATCTTACCCTGTGACATCTTACCACATTATAAACATCGCATGACCTCTTACCATGTGGGGCATCTTACCCCGTGGCATCTTACCACAAATAGTATCGCATGGCCTCTTACCATGTGGGGCATCTTACCCCGTGGCATCTTACCACAATTAACATCGCATGACCTCTTACCATGTGGGGCATCTTACCCCGTGGCGTCTTACCACATATTACATCATAGACATCTTATAAACACCGTAAACATCTTATAAACATCTTATAAACATCATCATTTCATCATGTATACTCATGCAATAAAAGCATAGTCATAGTGTAAAGATGTGTTTTACCGTCCGATGCCCGTACGTCTCTTACGTAACCTTTTCAAAAGGAGGAGGAGTCAACAGACTTATCTCCTTGATTGTGCTGGTACCTGGGATGGCTCTACACAACCACATAATATAATATTAGGCACCGATACGAGAATCGAAATCAAATCTCAAAGAAAAGGAACATAAAATTTTATAACATATGAACAGTAACTACCGATCGATCGGTCTCTCTTACCGATCGATCGCTAACTGTTCATCATTTTCTCTTTTAAGTTACGACATTTGCCGATCGATCGGTGTTCATCACCGATCGATCGGTCGTTCCCATTCATGCGAGATTTTCCAGAAATCTCGAACACCTCAAATCATACCCTTCAAACTACTTCATAACATACATATAATGCCTAAACAAGCATACCAATAGCTTCATCATACTTCCATGCATGTATTAAAATTAAAGGTTCACACATAACTTAAACCGACATGCATTAAAATAACTCATCTTTATCAGTGCTCATCCACATTTTTGTAAAAACAGGGCATCACAACTTCTACCCAGATTTTCGAGCACTACTTTTCATAGCAATGATTCTCACATATAAACCATGCAACATGTTCCAACATATATGCTAGGGGCTTCATAAAACTTCTATGTAAGCACGTAAATTCAAGGTTTCATAAAACCTAAGCTAGCATGCATCATAACATCCTCATAAACTTAGAGCTCAACCAAACTTACAGAAAACAGGGCATCATGACATTACCCAGATTTTCGAACACCTAGTTTCAAGGCCAGCTATCTATCACATAAAACATGTAAAGTGTTCGATCAAACATGCTAGTAGCTACATAACACTAACATGTAAGCACCTAACCCAAGGTTTCGACCAACCCTTACACTAGCATGCTGAAAACCACACAACCAAACCCTATCTTAACCAAGCTCCCAGAAAAACAGGGTCATGGATTACCTCACTCTTTTTGCTCCCTTTTTGGCAAGGATTTCTCAACACATTCCACAAGTCAAATCTCCACCTTCTGCAGCTTTTCCTGGACGATTTTGGGGAGAGGAAGGGGAGAGGAAGAAGTGTCTTGGAAGCAAATGAGTGAAGCATGGGTGAGGGATGTGATGGGGTATGGGCTGCCAAGTGGGGGGGGGGGGGGGTGGCCGAGTGGCAGGGGTGGGTGGTGTGGGTTGGGTGGTCATGTGGTGTTTAATTGTGTCCCGGTATATAGTACGATGTATTAAAATATCCTCACTCGATATTTTATAACTTTATTTAAATTAATACATCCTTTAAAACACCTATCATGCCCCCTAAATCATATCATCATATCGTAATTATATTCCCCCAAATTAATTACATCACAACCCTTAAACTTAACATAAATCATCATCATAGCACATAATCATATAACATTTCGGGGGTATTACACATGCCTCTCCACTATCACCTCTTTGTGCAAGCATGCGGAAGTTGTCTGGGACTCCGCAGAAGAGGCAATTCCACCGAAGGCATCACTCGTGGTCGATCATCCTGGACCAGCCACAGTCAGACGGATGGCACAACCACGATCTAGCAGCAGCCACCTTCCTGGACCATCATCATCTGCTGCTACAGTGCCTACTTCAATTACGATGGAATCCTCCATCATGAGTTGCAGGAGATACGACATGAACAAAGGGAACTCCGATGGGGCCACCAGCAACTATATCAGCAAAACATGGAGTTCTTGCAGTATCAAGCTGCATGAAACTCTGCTTTGGCACAGGGTTTCCCTAACATTCCATTCCCACCACAGCCTACAGTCCAGCCATAGCAGCCATACCAGCCACACCAGCCACAAGAACAATATTACCCAGACCCACCACCGGAGCGGGACGATGAGGACTACGATCTGATGATCGTCGTTGAGGTATGTGTTTTGCTACTGCACTTATTGTTTTCTGTACATTGAGGGCAATGCACATACTAAGTTTGGGGGGGTCTTTACTGAGTACTGTTGTTCTCTTGCTACTACTTTTATTGCATGATATTTTAGCGAGTGGTACGAAGTCGTTTTGAGCATATTAAAGTTATTTGGTGGTGAAAATTGAGTTATTCATTAAGAAATACATGAATGAAACTTGCAACTGTAACACATGATGAAAATAATCTCCATCTCAATTAGAGTTTTGAAAATTTTGACTTGTTGGTGATATCTTGGGTTGAGTTAATATGTCAAAATTGAGGAACATTTTGATGCACGTCTGACTCATGATTGAGTGGAATTTATATAGGAAAGTGAAAAATTTTGTTAACTATGATTTGTCTTGAGCATCTTAGAGCACTCTAGAATCTATTTGAGGGCACTTTGAGGCGAAATTTTATAATTATGAACTTGACTTGGATATGATTTAGGCGATCCTTGGAACGTTTGAGCCTTTCGAGCATACCTTGTCTATATATACCACTGGTGTCCATCTTTGAGCTTAAATGAATAAGAATGGAATTAACCCCCATTCAACATTTTTTTGGCAAACTCATTATACCCACCTTTATGAGCTAAATGGAAAAAAATTATCCTTACCTAAAGGGAGCATAATGATTCTCATTAGATGCACTTTAATTGCTACATTTAGATGAGCTTATTATTGAAAAAAATGATGAATGAGAAAAGAAAAAGATAGATAAAAAGCCTTGAGAAAAAGTGACTAAATAAGACCCAAAGTGGCCAAGGCTAAAAAGAAAAAGAAGAGAAGCTCAATTTTGTGCTACAAATGTGAACTGTAAATGCTTATACTCTCTTCTTTGCGCTATCCTATCTTTTCTTTGAAGCCAAATACCAAAGGCCTAACATTATAAGCTTAAGAAGACCTTCTGATCCAAGTCAAGAGAATAATTACATTAGTGGAGAAGTGCTTGAAAAGTAGACTTATAAAGTGCTTGATAGTAATCTTGATTTTGAGTTTACTAGCAGAATTTGATCTTAAAAATATATATGAAACTCAAGATTGACAATAGCGCACACACACATTCCAATTTTGTGAGATATTGCTTGGCATAGGAGAAAACACTTCTTGTTGATTTTTGGATTGACTCTTGTTGAAGTGCTAGTGAGATTTTTGAGCTATTACATTTGAGTTGTTAAGTTAATTCTGTTAAAGTATTGATGATAAACTCTACATTTTGATTTCATTGCTTGCTCGAGGACGATCAAGTCTAAGTTTGGGGGAGTTGATAAGTGTGAATTTTACACTTATTTTGCTATGTTTTTGTATTGATTTTCGTATTGATTCCTGGATGATTTTACTCTTTTTGGTATATTTTTGTGTATTTCAAGAATCTAGGTCCAAGGGGATAAAAGTGGAGGAAATAAGCTAATAATGTTGAAAAAGGACCAAACTGAGCGAAGACGTGAGAAAATGGACTGAATTCTCGAAGTTATCAATTTTATACAGCTCACGATCGATCGACAACAATATCGCGATCGATCACCGAGCTATAAAAAGAGAAGCTGAACAGAATACATTGGCGATCGATCGGCAAGAACTCGCGATTGATCGCCAATATACAGTGAAGACTCGCGATCGATCGCGAGGGAACGAAGATCAATCGCGAAAATGTTTAATTTGGCTATCACGTCCAGTAGAGATTGAAGATCGATTGGCGAGGGAACGAAGATCGATCGCCGCGAAGAGCTTTTGGAAAATAAAGACTCTCCATGTCTGGTTCAAGGGGGACTCCTTCCCAATTATTGTTACCCTATATATCAGACCTAGGGACGAATTTTCAGGGACTTTTGCCAACATTTGCTGAAACCTAGCAGCAATTCCTCCATCCAAAGAAAGACCACAAATCATTGAAGAGCAAGAGCAACGCAAGGAACGAAAGAACGGAGCGACGCACGGAGCGACATCCTCGTTACCTTAGTATTTCTGAACTTGATTATTTATTTATTTCAGATTGTGATGTTAAATTTGTTTAAAGACATGTTTTTGCATTATAATTTGATTATGGTTGTTGGCTAAGATATTTGTCAAGACATAGGGGATCCCATGTTTGAACCCTTGAGTTAATTAATGATTTTGATTTGATTTCTATGATCTTTGCGCATAATTTATGTTTTTAATGCGTGCAAAAGATTAGCTACCTTTTGCATGATATTGGTAATAGTAATTGAATTGACCATAGGAGATTACGATACGACGTAGTAAATTAGGCCGTGGGTTTTAGGTTGAGACGGACCAAGTAAAATATAGCACACGTGTGATAGCAATAGATTTACCAAAATTGAACTACTATTAGTTTTCACGAAGCGTTTTTCGGTATTAATCATTCAATAAAGACACGGGAGTGGTTTATTGTAGATTAGTGCTAGACTTGTTATAATCGGACTAAAGTATAACGAATGAAATAGGAAAACTCGTCACCCTAGAACATAGAACATTGATTCTTAATTACTAGACAACTTTTGGGGGATTACATGTGTGAGGGCCCAATCCTAATTATGTGATTAATGATCACACAATGATAATTATAGCGTAAACAACGGAAGATTTGTTTAACATTTAACATGTGGCCCTAAAAATTTCGGCATGACCTCATCGCACGAGGAACATACCACCAACATAAATCAACATATACTGAAAATATATATCACCAGTTCATATCCAGCATACACCAGTCAAACTACTAAACAGATATCCACATTGGGTGAAATAAACTAAAATACATAAACTCCTCACACACCACAGGGATAAACCCCTGGTCAACATATACATATAATACTGGGATAAACAAAAGAATAAACCTCTCAAGTGTGGCTTCCACCAGACGTACCCTCTCTGGGTCTTTGCCGCCTGTATAACCTGCCATTGTCCACAGACAAAGACAACAACAGCCCCCCTTGGGGGTGAGCAAAAGCCCAATATGGAACTATCATGGAATATACAACATGTATCTATAAAATGTGATAAATGATGTAATGTTATGCAATGCAATGCAATGCAATGCATGTCGTGTCGGTATCAGGTCAATCACCCATCCACTGGGTATATCAGAATCAATCAAATCGCTATCAAATCATAGTAGCTCGAGCCTGCCAAGCATAAGGGATCATCAGTGATGCTTCGTCAAAGCGTCATCACATCCCAAGTCTTGACATAGTCAGGGACATACACGGGATGACATCAGCAAGGTGCCACCAATCCCTCGTCTCAACAAATCATGGTAATCAGAGGAGACCACAATTCCCTATACCTCTCGGGCCCTTTAATGCCGGTCATAGTATCGCGGTACCAAGCTCCAATGATTATCCCAGAATCCAGAAATAAACAGGGTATTTAAGAATCATAGCTCAACGTGCATGTCATGCATCGATGTATGTATAAAAATGATGTGTGTTAACAAAACATTTAATTTCATACACCGATGTGCCAATTCATGAATGCTATGAATGCCACATAATTTAAATAAAATAAAATACTTCTTCGCCTATTCACTTTATCTTAACAACATTAACATATTAAATTCAGTAAAGACTTCCCAAGTTAATATAGATTTAGGAGAACATGATTATTAAGTTCCTTTCAATGAGAATTACATCAGTTTACATTATCAATTCCTTTAGGATTGACAGGGATGACTTATACTAATATACAAAGTCTGTAAGACTAAATAAATAACCACAAAATCATAAGAATTCAAAGAAAGATGGCGTTATTACTAATTCATAAAATCAGTAAAACTATCATTTAATACTTTTCCTCCCTTACTTAAAACCGGATGACGGGAGTTTGTAGAAACTTACACTACTTACATTTTCATGCAACACAGCTTGTAAATTTTTGGCTAGCCAAAGGATTTTAGGAAAATGCAAGATATAGAATTTTTGCATTGTCCATGGAGAAATTTTCATTCCTTCTATGTTTCTATTTGTAAAACAGAATGAATTTAAGTCGGTCAAATCTTCTTATCTCATGTAAAGAAAGACACACGTCCACACCATGAAAAATTTAAAGGAATGTGTTGTGTTTAATTACTACAAACACACGTGTATAACTTGGTAAAACAATAATCCAATCACATATCTACTATTTAATATATTTTTTTCTTCTTAATTATGAATTTTATACGTATATGCCACGTACATAATTTCTGTAAAACCAACTAAACAAATGCAATACATAGCAAAATCGTAGGTCATCTCTCGACCACATGTACTTCTCATTAATGATTAATTAATTCACAAATTATGTTTTATTATCGTTAATCACATTTTGGGGTATCACATTTCTCCCCCACTAAAGAAACAATTTCGTCCTCGAAATCTCAAAAATCACAAATACAAACACATCATGCAAATCGTATCATCGAGCAGAATTAAAGAATCGCACTTTGATTCTCTAATAATGAGTCTAATCCATTAATCTTATATCAGTTTAGAACATGTAGCGAATGGTTCAACGCAAAACATTGACAATCAAGTTCAATCTCATCGGTTGAAGGTTGAAGGATACATACCAAAGTATGTTCATATATCCAATTTTTTTTTAGGTACGAAACACATTACCGACAATTCATAAAGAAATAGTAATGTCAGCTGATATGTAAGATTCTCAATTTGCTTCAAAATCTTACAAAACTCAACATACCTTTAACATGAGAGATTTTTTTAAAATGATTAGATCACAATGTTGTCATTTTCAGAAGCGTCCACACTTGTTCTTATAACTAGCTTACTGAGTCTGAGAAGCTGTCCATCCTTTTTGCATCCACCGAATCTTATTACTCACTTCTTGTATTCCTCGAACACAAATATCTTGCACTGTCTTTATGATTCGAATAATATATATACAACATATAGTCAATCATATACTCAACTCAAATGTATTCTGAAATAAATCCCAGAATTCCAAAATAAAACCAAACTTTTACTCAGACATAATCGAGAAAATAAAATACTCTCGACAGCCTTCAGTACGTTAAATAGTATACGCAATGTGATTGCCAGTCTACGAATACTATGTAGTCCTTTCAATCTAGAATATCCGTTTTGTATTCTACAATGTTGCCAAAGTTTGAAAATAAACTCTGGGTACTAAACAAATAAAATCAAGACAAATGATTTCATCAATCTTGGTCCATTAATGTATAAACGATCCATTTAATTATACATATACCATACATATAAAAAAAAAATTAAGTATACAATTTTAGAGTCTCATGGACAATCAATTGATCATGTCCTTTAACTAAAAGATAAAATCAGATATATCTCACAAAGATAATAATTCTTCGGATTTTGAGCATTTGATATAAGAAATCAATCATACAATAACATCGTTGATAAGAATCAAATATCTAACCTGAGATACGGACATTTACGTGTACCTTGGTGATTTGAACAACAGAAGATAAACCACTTAGGAGATCTATCCACATGTGTTGCCTCATATAAATAGTAGATTGAGAGAATAGATATTTCAAGCTCTTGTAGTCCGAATAAATAATGAATTTTCCCTCGTATAAACAATGGCGTCCAAATCTTTAAAGCAAACAATTGCCGCCAATTCTAAATCACGTACAGGGTATCGAATCTCATAAGATTTAAGTTGGCGAGACGTAACCCAAACCTTTTAAAAACACAGATGTGCAAACCATTATCCTCCCGCCGGAAGGAATAATAAATGAAGGTGCAGTGGCTAGTCTCGTTTTCAATTTAAGAAAACTTGTGTTATACTCATCTGACCAAATACGGTTTTTAATTTTTCTGTGTCAGCTGAGTACTAGGTTTAGCAATTTTAAACAAACTTTTCGATAAACCAACTTTAAAAATCCTGCTAAACCCATGAACAATCGGACCTCAAGAACATTAGTAGGTCTCCACCAGTTTAACACTGCTTTAACCTTAGTTGGAGAAAAGCCATGTCGAGCAATGACGTGGCACGAGAGTATCACTTTGTTCATCCAAAATGTTCATTTGGATAGTTTGGCATATCTCATCACTTCTTCATAGGAAACTGAAATTTTAGTTTCAGATATCCTACAAGTACCAGTTTCATTTATAACATGATTAAAAGGTTACCATTCATTGCAATCCAAATTCAAATTGGACAGCTGATCAGAAGCATTTAGTACATAGAATCTGAAATATTAACTTTCAGATATTTAACACATCATATTTTCATATGGGAATAACCAAGAGCTCATTAATAGGAACAATCACAATCAAATCAAAGATTTTTTTTTTTGAGAACAAAAACACTTGACTCATCGAGTCCATAAAAATATCAAAAATTAGAAGACTCGACCATATATCGAGCATTTGGATTGACACCTGATACTAGTCAGAGTGCAGATCCATTAGCATACGTAAAGAACTGCAATTCATAGTCATACAAAATATCATAATAATTTCGGCTAATTCCGGCTCATTCAAGTCGAATCATTTTATACACATAAAAATCTTTCAAAAAGTCATGATTCCCAAATCGATATTCTTTTGTTGTCCGGGATAATTAATAATTATTTATTTGGATTTAATTATGATATTTTTATGATATCTCGGGATTTAATTTTTGGGTATCGAATTTTGGAGTGTAGTCGGGATAAATAATTCCGGGTTGAATTTATAATGTGAACTAGAATCAATGGGATTCTTAATAATAATGTTATTATCATTTGAGTTTGAGATTTAAATGGAATTTTAATCAAGGGATGAGATGATAATTAGATGGTGTTTATTTAATCTAGGGTTAGATTAAAAGACACACACATACACCACTTTTCACACATAAAAAAAAATCGGCTATCTCCTTTCCCCACCCATTTTTCTTCCCCCTTCACGTCGTGCCCTTCCTCCTCGCTGAAGAGAAGATTTTTACCTTGGTTTTGAAATTGATTTCTCGTTTAGTTTTATAGAGGTATGATACTGTACGATGTTGGGTCATTTACTCCTTGTGCATTTCGATTTGTTCCTCGATTTTTTAGGGTTTTTTTTTCTTTGCACTGAATTGTGGGTTTTGCTGTCGGTTTAGGTGCTTGCTACCAGGACATATTACTTCTTGTTAGAGGGTATTGTGTTGTTGTTGGGGGTCTATTGTTCGACCACTGTATGGTGCGTGTGTGTGTGTATTTCGCTGGTTTGTGTGTGTGTGTTTGGGCTGCTGGTTTGTGTGTAATGTTGCTGTATATATATATATATTGTTATGTGTATGTATATACTGCTGTATGTATATATATAGTGCTGAGTATATGTGTATAAGTGTGTGCTTCAGCATATAACTAGGTGTATATATGTTGTGGCTTGGGGTTGGAGGAGGTATTAACAATAAAGAATGTTAACTTAAATTAGTGTAATGGGTTAAGGCGGTTATGTGACGATAAATTGAGCATGAACAATTGGGAATTTGATAGCATGAAAATGTTATTAATTGTAGGGATTTAATTATAACTCACCTTATTGAACGGATTATTGTTGAAAATGAATTGGTGATTAAATGTCGTGATTGAGTGTCATTGTTGTTAAAAGGTAAAGACTAGATTCATGCTAGTCTGTGTTAACATGAAATAGAGTTTATGGTGATGTAAATACTTGAATGTGTATCATGATATGTATTGTTGACTTATGCCACTGTATTGAATTACTACCCTTAGTAGTGAGTTCTAAATCAAGAATTATGGAACCAATGCATCTTTAAATTGTTAAAGTTGAATTTAATCAATAAATGACTTTATGTAGGGATTAAGGGAATTGATTTAAAAGGGTAGAATCTTGTATCTTCATGGATCCCTTCTTTCGTGTCTTGGTTTGAATCACCTCGGTGTGGGTTTGAATAATTGTGGAACATGTTAATCGGCTTAATTGGATTGTTTTAGTTAGACACTAGTTGTATATTATTATACATACACCTTGCACTTTCTTTCCGTCTGTTGAACTTGCGTGTCTAGTGAACTGCTATGTGAGTTGGGCGTGATCTTGCACGTATGGTTGTGTGTATCCCACATCATGTGTGTGATGTAACGGATGGTGGGAGATGATGGGGTTTTGCATTACCAATAAAATATCATGATTAATGTGAGGATGTGTGCATCCAAAGTATTGATTATGATTTGATTCATAATATTGAGTTATTGATTTGTGATATGAAAATGAAAGTAAGAACTATTTGATGGATGTTCATTGCTCGGATTATGAGCTAATATTGAATTGATATTCGATATAGACTCTACAGGAGACTTCGGACGTTGATGATAGCTTGTTCATGTTGTCTACTATAAGGTACGTGGTGACGTACGAGCAGGTATATCTAGTATCTATACATTCATGTATACATGCAAATTTGAATATGATGATTCAGGTAAGTGTTTGACTTTAATAATTGAGTTCATATACGAGTTATGGGGGACACGTAGTGGTACGTGGTCCAATTTTACTTGTTGAGTAGTGATGCCGTGGGCATGAGCGATATGAGAAAGTATCGAGAATGAGATGGTGGGATAACCAGGGTTACATTGGGATAACCAGGTTCACATTGATGTTGAACTATTTATGTTTGAGCATAAATAATATATTGTCATTGTATTGAATTCATAAGTGTTGTTGAGTATTACATTTTCAGTGACAATACTAAACTTGACATTATGAAGCGCGCGAGTTTGAAACAGGAACAATGTGTGGAAGCTATACAGATTCGGAATTGTACAGGGAGTATATTTTATGAGTTTTGAATAATTTAAATTGTTGCATTATGATTTCGTATGTTGATTTGTGATTGAATATCGAGTTGGAGTGTGCTCACCCTGTGTGGGGGCTGTTTCTGTTGAAACAGGTACAACAGGTGCGATGCTGCCTTGGAGTGCTAGGCTCGAACCTTGTTGGATGATGCTTCCAGAAGCATAGTATGAGATTGAGCCGATATACGAGGTTGAGCGGTTGGTATTTATACTAATTATGCATCCGGATGTGTATCCGTTATTCGTTGCTCTTCTGTGAGCACTTGTATTTGTATATGGACTGTATAAGGGTGTTGAAACCCACTTTTGTTGTCTTATTAGTGTGGTGTCTTCCCTGGCTGGGAATTTACTTGTGTTTCTATATTCTGTTTAGTATTGTGTTGTCCCTGGTCGGGAGTCATATTATGTGATGTGTCTTTATTTCCGGATAGCTCAGTTTGTGGGGAGACTCTGCCCAATTTTTATAAAAACCGACAATGAAAAAGTGGTGTAATGGGGATGGTATTGGGTGAAACCCCTGAGTCTGTTTGTTGGTCGAGATGATCATATAATGTTGAACATTGGTTATGTCATGGGAAACATGTAGTGATTCCTTTAAAGAATGATAAGAAAATGAAAAAATTTGTACACATACGACGTCATAAATAAACTAATGACGAGTTTAAGTATTGGGGCCTTACATTAGTGGTATCAGAGCAGTGGTTGCTCTTTGGGGCTGTTAAGGGCCTAGGAAGTTATTGGTAGCACATAATTATGCATGACAGCATTAATGTTGTATGACACAACTTGTTGTTTGTGTGTTTTTATGATATGAAAAGTGGTGTTGCTAATCATTGCAATTGCAGGAATCGTGTAGAATGCGATGGGATGACATTAATGGTGATGTCTAGCACTTCATGTATTATGTGTTAAGGATCTGATTTTGTAGGAAAATCAGGAAATGTGAGACGTACGTGCTTCGAACGGTAAAACGTGTTATACCTTTGATTATGTATATCATGGATAGTGAACCATTACATGTGATGATATATGTGACATGATAGTGATATATTGTGATAATGGAACCAATTGTTGTGTTTGATTATTGTGGTAGAATTGATGAATGTTCCGGTAGCCTTTATCTCCGAGCGAGGGAGGTACTTGCCGTTGTCATGTCTAAGCGAGGTAACATGCCGCTGTCATTGTCGAAGCGAGGGGTCCTAAAATTCCGCTGTTGTATTGGGACCGGAACAGTCACAATTCTAGTGATTAATGTGGAATATTGTGGTTATAACTGGAACGTGATATCGATCATTATATTGTGAACTGTTGTATTAACCTGGATGCAGGTACATGGAGCTAGTGGAAGTTCCGGTAGTTGTTATATTCGAGCGAGGGAGGTACTTGCCGCTGTCACATGAAGCGATGGTAGTATGATATTTGCCGCTGTCATGTCTAAGCGAGGTAACATGCCGCTGTCATTGTCGAAGCGAGGGATATCATATGATGCCGCTATATGTCGAAGCGAGGGGTCCTAAAATTCCGCTGCTATAACAAGACCGGAACAACCACATTATCGATATTGATAGCGATGTCTCATTTCGCTATGTTGGTTGGCGATGGTTCATGCCGCCAAGTGTATTGATAGCGATGCCTCATTCCGCTATGTTGGTTGGCGATGGTTCATGCCGCCAAGTGTATTGATAGCGATGTCTCATTCCGCTATGTTGGTTGGCGATGGTTCATGCCGCCAAGTGTATTGATAGCGATGTCTCATTCCGCTATGTTGGTTGGCGATGGTTCATGTCGCCAAGTGTATTGATAGCGATGTCTCATTCAACTATATTGGTTGGCGATGGTTCATGCAGCCATGTGTATTGATAGCGATGTCTCATTCTGCTATATTGGTTGGCGATGGTTCATGCCGCCAAGTGTATTGATAGCGATGTCTCATTCCGCTATATTGATTGGCGATGGTTTATGCCGCCGGGTACATGTATAGCGGTACCTCTTTTCGCTATGTCAATGGCGATGGCTCATGCCGCCAAACATGCGTTTAGCGATGGTGCATTCCGCTGATTCCATGGCGATGGTTCTTGCCGCCGATTATATATGTTGCGACGTCTCATTCCGCTATTCTGTTGATGGTGTGTATATCAATTTGTGTATTGATATGAAATCATATTTTGTGGAATAATTATGTTGAGAGCATGGACAATTTAAAAGATCAAGTGTGGATCAACTGTGTACAGTAAGTGTTATTACGTTTTGTTGTTTTAAGAATGTATATTCATTGTGATTATGGATATTATATGTATGCCAGTAGTGGCGATGAGTATTATGTACCGCCGTAGGGCGATGAAGATTGATGCATTGCTATGTGTTAGCAATGAATATTTTTAGTACCGCTATTGTAATTAACGATGAATGCTGTTGTATCGCAATTGTGTTAGCAATGAGTATTGATGATGCTTTGATTGCAGATAGCAATAGAAGTTGTGCTATGTACAGTTATGTTATTGCTCATTGGGTATATGTGATTTAGGCCCAAGAGGATATTGGATCGGTCCAGGAGGACAAAATATCGAGGTAAACCGTTTCAGTTGGTTGAACATATTGATATATGTTGATTCGAGTTATTTTGTTGATTCATATTGATTTTGAAATCATGTACATGTAGAGAAGTTGATAATGGAATTGAAGTGGAACCTAGATGTATCATTTATATTTTGTTGCGGTAATAAGGCAAGAAGGGGTGTAACCTTTGTGATAGCACTCTCATATCTACGGTGTGTAGTGATGAGATATTGAAAATAGATGTTAATCACTTTGTGATGATAATTATTGTTGTGAAAGCATACTAGTTTTGTATGTGGTAGGATTAATAATTGATTAATCACCTATTATGTTGAATGGAATACAACCAGATAGACATGAGTTTAATGAGTGTGTCACGGGATGGCATGAGTATGTCACGGGATGACGCGTGATTACTACGAATGTCGTGTGTGGACATGTGTTCATTGTGAATATTCGTGATTAATGAATTATTATGTTTTGAGGAGGAGTTAAAGATTGCTATAAATTGCGTCATTGAGGCATGCAATTAATTCTGATGTTAAATTTCAATCACCCTATGAGACAGTGTGTTGTAACATGTTGTGTATAGAACCGCGTGAAACTTTTGATGCAGGGAATTAATGTTTGATGACAGAAACATTATGAATATCGAAAATGCGTAAATGACAAGGTACGTGTTATGTTACTAGTATTTGAGAAATACTAACGAGATTATTTTGTACTTGTCCTATGACAGATAATAATTGGGTGAAGTAATGTGGAAATGTTGATACTTAAGAGTATGTGAGTGCTGTGATTAATATGATATTATGATGCCATTGTGTATTGTAGATGATTCCATCTACAAAGGTATGTCACGAACTATTCGATATTGATGTTGATGCCTTGTGTTAGATGAGTATAATCGTGAAATGGAAATATTGGTGTTAAGCCATTTATCATGATTTGATACTGATGGTCTGTGGTTGTTGGTGTGTATAATGTGGAGATATGTATGTGAGAATGACTAACGGGTTTTCTAGTCATTACTTTGCACCAGATAATAGCCAGGAGATGATATATGAAAGATTGGTGCGTAAAGGCTCAAGAGTACCGTTACTTCATACGGACGATGGTGATGATGTGCGGATAAGTTGCATACATTTGCAACGACACAGGTATGAAGTTGATTAAGATAAATGTGGTGTATTGTCATATATTCTTGAATATACATGAAAGCATGGATTGCATGATTTAACGAGATTATATGATGGGTACTGTGATAAAAGTATAAGACGGGAAATAAGATTGTGCGATGGAATTGTGTCGATGAAAGTACACAGGTAGCGAGATATGACAAAGAAGCTTGACGGTTAAACACTTCTTGCGATCGTTGGTGCAATGGGGCACATGTGTGAGCCACGATGATTCCGATAACTGTCATCCTACAGATGGTAAAGTCACTATCTACTGGTACGTAAATTTTATTGTTGGCTTTTATGGTAAGAATGCAATTAAATTTCGAGGACAAAATTTTAGTAGTTGGGGAGAATTGTGATGTCCGGGATAATTAATAATTATTTATTTGGATTTAATTATGATATTTTTATGATATCTCGGGATTTAATTTTTGGGTATCGAATTTTGGAGCGTAGTCGGGATAAATAATTCCGGGTTGAATTTATAATGTGAACTAGAGTCAATGGGATTCTTAATAATAATGTTATTATCATTTGAGTTTGAGATTTAATTGGAATTTTAATCAAGGGATGAGATGATAATTAGATGGTGTTTATTTAATCTAGGGTTAGATTAAAAGACACACACATACACCACTTTTCACACATAAAAAAAATCGGCTATCTCCTTTCCCCACCCATTTTTCTTCCCCCTTCACGTCGTGCCCTTCCTCCTCGCTGAAGAGAAGATTTTTACCTTGGTTTTGAAATTGATTTCTCGTTCAGTTTTATAGAGGTATGATACTGTACGATGTTGGGTCATTTACTCCTTGTGCATTTCGATTTGTTCCTCGATTTTTTTAGGGTTTTTTTTTTTCTTTGCACTGAATTGTGGGTTTTGCTGTCGGTTTAGGTGCTTGCTACCAGGACATATTACTTCTTGTTAGAGGGTATTGTGTTGTTGTTGGGGGTCTATTGTTCGACCACTGTATGGTGCGTGTGTGTGTGTATTTCGCTGGTTTGTGTGTGTGTGTTTGGGCTGCTGGTTTGTGTGTAATGTTGCTGTATATATATATATTGTTATGTGTATGTATATACTGCTGTATGTATATATATAGTGCTGAGTATATGTGTATAAGTGTGTGTTTCAGCATATAACTAGGTGTATATATGTTGTGGCTTGGGGTTGGAGGATGTATTAACAATAAAGAATGTTAACTTAAATTAGTGTAATGGGTTAAGGCGGTTATGTGACGATAAATTGAGCATGAACAATTGGGAATTGGATAGCATGAAAATGTTATTAATTGTAGGGATTTAATCATAACTCACCTTATTGAACGGATTATTGTTGAAAATGAATTGGTGATTAAATGTCGTGATTTAGTGTCATTGTTGTTAAAGGTAAAGACTAGATTCATGCTAGTATGTGTTAACATGAAATAGAGTTTATGGTGATGTAAATACTTGAATGTGTATCATGATATGTATTGTTGACTTATGTCACTTTATTGAATTACTACCCTTAGTAGTGAGTTCTAAATCAAGAATTATGGAACCAATGCATCTTTAAATTGTTAAAGTTGAATTTAATCAATAAATGACTTTATGTAGGGATTAAGGGAATTGATTTAAAAGGGTAGAATCTTGTATCTTCATGGATCCCTTCTTTCGTGTCTTGGTTTGAATCACCTCGGTGTGGGTTTGAATAATTGTGGAACATGTTAATCGGCTTAATTGGATTGTTTTAGTTAGACACTAGTTGTATATTATTATACATACACCTTGCACTTTCCTTCCCTCTGTTGAACTTGCGTGTCTAGTGAAGTGCTATGTGAGTTGGGCGTGATCTTGCACGTATGGGTGTGTGTATCCCGCATCATGTGTGTGATGTAGCGGATGGTGGGAGATGATGGGGTTTTGCATTACCAATAAAATATCATGATTAATGTGAGGATGTGTGCATCCAAAGTATTGATTATGATTTGATTCATAATATTGAGTTATTGATTTGTGATATGAAAATGAAAGTAAGAACTATTTGATGGATGTTCATTGCTCGGATTATGAGCTAATATTGAATTGATATTCGATATAGACTCTACAGGAGACTTCGGACGTTGATGATAGCTTGTTCATGTTGTCTACTATAAGGTACGTGGTGACGTACGAGCAGGTATATCTAGTATCTATACATTCATGTATACATGCAAATTTGAATATGATGATTCAGGTAAGTGTTTGACTTTAATAATTGAGTTCATATACGAGTTATGGGGGACACGTAGTGGTACGTGGTCCAATTTTACATGTTGAGTAGTTATGCCGTGGGCATGAGCGATATGAGAAAGTATCGAGAATGAGATGGTGGGATAACCAGGGTTACATTGGGATAACCAGGTTCACATTGATGTTGAACTATTTATGTTTGAGCATAAATAATATATTGTCATTGTATTGAATTCATAAGTGCTGTTGAGTATTACATTTGCAGTGACAATACTAAACTTGACATTATGAAGCGCGTGAGTTTGAAACAGGAACAGTGTGTGGAAGCTATACAGATTCGGAATTGTACAGGGAGTATATTTTATGAGTTTTGAATAATTTAAATTGTTGCATTATGATTTCGTATGTTGATTTGTGATTTAATATCGAGTTGGAGTGTGCTCACCCTGTGTGGGGGCTGTTTTTGTTGAAACAGGTACAACAGGTGCGATGCTGCCTTGGAGTGCTAGGCTCGAACCTTGTTGGATGATGCTTCCAGAAGCATAGTATGAGATTGAGCCGATATACGAGGTTGAGCGGTTGGTATTTATACTAATTATGCATCCGGATGTGTATCCGTTATTCGTTGCTCTTCTGTGAGCACTTGTATTTGTATATGGACTGTATAAGGGTGTTGAAACCCACTTTTGTTGTCTTATTAGTGTCTTCCCTGGCTGGGAATTTACTTGTGTTTCTATATTCTGTTTAGTATTGTCTTGTCCCTGGTCGGGAGTCATATTATGTGATGTGTCTTTATTTCCGGATAGCTCAGTTTGTGGGGAGACTCTGCCCAATTTTTATAAAAACGGACAATGAAAAAGTGGTGTAATGGGGATGGTATTGGGTGAAACCCCTGAGTCTGTTTGTTGGTCGAGATGATCATATAATGTTGAACATTGGTTATGTCATGGGGAACATGTAGTGATTCCTTTAAAGAATGATAAGAAAATGAAAAATTTCTACACATACGACGTCATAAATGAACTAATGACGAGTTTAAGTATTGGGGCCTTACATTCTTATTCATCTCTTTGGAAGTATATGCATGAATCTTTCCTAGAACTTTACCATAAATGCACGAAATCTATGCTGAGATAAAATTCGGGTCCATGTAAAGTCTATCCAAATCCGGAACAAAAAAAAATCATCATTCTTTGAACACGAGATCCATTACACATACGTGCATAGGTCCATGTCAGTTCCAATTAAAAACAAATAACATTGGTCGAAAATATGAGATCCATGTCACGTCCGGGCAGGTCTATGTACCTATATAGAATCTTTCTTTAATCAGTATGTTACACATATGTGCTACATTTGTAATACATTCAACTTGCTAATGAAAATTAATAGTCACATAAATTACGAGTTAATTCATCACTCATAATTTACTTTTTATTAATCGAATTATGAAATAACACAAACATAAATGAATTTCAGCTTGGACAACCAGGCTATAAAATTCCACACACATAGCAAGCAAAGAAAATCGAACTACATAATGAAAGTGATCATCAGTAGTTTCGATCATTCACTTGAGAATCATATTATTATCCAAAACATCTCATACGGATAAATAATAGACTTTCCTTAAAAACAATTAGTACTCAACCAGATATCATTTGATCAGAGAAAATAACCTCCCCCACTTAAATATAACGTGGGTGGATAAAATAAATTACCAAGACCAATTTTGCCATTTTGATCTCCTTATGATATCTCCGTAGCTGATAGGTAATCATTTGATGACTTTTGCATACCCAGCTCTAGACTGATCATGTATAGGAGACAAATTATGACAAAACGATCAATGCTATTCAATTTCAGTTCAAATATAAAGAAATACATGAAAAAATTATTCGAAGGGTAAAATCCCCAAGAATATTTCCAAAAGTTCAAAATCCATATCTCACATAGTCGTATCTTCAAAACATATAATGTTTTATACGACATGTTCACTACTTTACTATTTGTAACAATGTTAAACCACATCTATCATCATCTTATCAAAGCAATGTCTCACACTTTCCAGCATTCTCAGTGCCGAAAATGTAGGTGGCTCAATCAAATCCAAGGACATTACATCACAACATATCTCTCGTTCGACATTGTTACTTCCAATATGTTAGGAGCAATTACATTGCTCTAACCACATCCATTTACATCCAAGTTATATAGAATGAATACCATAAGCGATACCCATACTATACATTCATTTAGTCAAACAAAGTCAAAAATCATCCAGCAGTTCATTAATAGTAGGTCTCAGAGTAAACTCTTTCCCTACCTCATGCTGCCACATATAACAGTTTATTCACAATCGTATAGTATTAATAGCGTGAGCAATATCACTACTACACAAAATCAACATATTCACATATCAATCTCATGTACAATCATACCAAGGCCAGCCAAGCCAAGTAAGAGCAAATAAGTCAAATAATTCAAACACAGGCGCACACATTTATTTGTGCCTATTCAATTGTACACAAGACTCAAAATTGAGCATTCCCAATTATGCTCTGATACCATACTGTGAGGGCCAAATCCTAATTATGTGATTAATGATCACACAATGATAATTATAGCGTAAACAACGGAAGATTTGTTAACATTTAACATGTGGCCCTAAAAATTTCGGCATGACCTCATCGCACGAGGAACATACCACCAACATAAATCAACATATACTGAAATTATATATCACCAGTTCATATCCAGCATACACCAGTCAAACTACTAAACAGATATCCACATTGGGTGAAATAAACTAAAATACATAAACTCATCACACACCACAGGGATAAACTCCTGGTCAACATATACATATAATACTGGGATAAACAAAAGAATAAACCTCTCAAGTGTGGCTTCCACCAGACGTACCCTCTCTGGGTCTTTGCCGCCTGTATAACCTGCCATTGTCCACAGACAAAGACAACAACAGCCCCCCTTGGGGGTGAGCAAAAGCCCAATATGGAACTATCATAGAATATACAACATGTCTCTATAAAATGTGATAAATGATGTAATGTTATGCAATGCAATGCAATGCATGTCGTGTCGGTATCAGGTCAATCACCCATCCACTGGGTATATCAGAATCAATCAAATCGCTATCAAATCATAGTAGCTCGAGCCTGCCAAGCATAAGGGATCATCAGTGATGCGTCGTCAAAGCGTCATCACATCCCAAGTCTTGACATTGTCAGGGACATACACGGGATGACATCAGCAAGGTGCCACCAATCACTCGTCTCAACAAATCATGGTAATCAGAGGAGACCACGATTCCCTATACCTCTCGGGCCATTTAATGCCGGTCATAGTATCGCGGTACCAATCTCCAATGATTATCCCAGAATCCAGAAATAAACAGGGTATTTAAGGATCATAGCTCAACGTGCATGTCATGCATCGATGTATGTATAAAAATGATGTGTGTTAACAAAACATTTAATTTCATACACCGATGTGCCAATTCATGAATGCTATGAATGCCACATAATTTAAATAAAATAATGTAGCCACATAATCTCACGTAATTCACAGAAGTCAACAAATCATATATCAAATGATACAGATACCTTTCGTATGTTACCCGATCGTAACATACCTTATCTCGATATTTGTTAACTGGATGTAGCCGGTTTCATGTAGGAACGCACTCTACCTAATTAACCAATTAATAAATACATTTTTTATAATTTCACATAAAAAAAATACTCCGTAGACAGAACATTGGCAAAGATGTGCACTATGATGTCTCCTTTTTATTTATATCAACCCTTCCACCTTATTTACGTGAGATACTCTTACTGCTTTGCAGAATTATTTAATTTGAAATGTCGTAAATCATCTCCGTACTTATTTAGGATTCAGCAGGTTCCTCAAGGTTCTTTGTACAAAACTAAAATATAACCGAAACATAATTGACAGTCAAAGCATGTAATAGTTATCATGCTCAAGTACTACTTCTTCGCCTATTCACTTTATCTTAAGAACATTAACATATTAAATTCAGTAAAGACTTCCCAAGTTAATATAGATTTAGGAGAACATGATTATTAAGTTCCTTTCAATGAGAATTACATCAGTTTACATTATCAATTCCTTTAGGATTGACAGGGATGACTTATACTAATATACAAAGTCTGTAAGACTAAATAAATAACCACAAAATCATAAGAATTCAAAGAAAGATGGCGTTATTACTAATTCATAAAATCAGTAAAACTATCATTTAATACTTTTCCTCCCTTACTTAAAACCGGATGACGGGAGTTTGTAGAAACTTACACTGCTTACATTTTCATGCAACACAGCTTGTAAAGTTTTGGCTAGCCAAAGGATTTTAGGAAAATGCAAGATATAGAATTTTTGCATTGTCAATGGAGAAATTTTCATTCCTTCTATGTTTCTATTCGTAAAACAGAATGAATTGAAGTCAGTCAAATCTTCTTATCTCATGTAAAGAAAGACACACGTCCACACCATGAAAAATTTAAAGGAATGTGTTGTGTTTAATTACTACAAACACACGTGTATAACTTGGTAAAACAATAATCCAATCACTTATCTACTAGTGTCAATTTGTTTAATATATTTTTTTCTTCTTAATTATGAATTTTATACGTATATGCCACGTACATAATTTTTGTAAAACCAACTAAACAAATGCAATACATAGCAAAATCGTAGGTCATCTCTCGACCACATGTACTTCTCATTAATGATTAATTAAGTCACAAATTATATTTTATTATCGTTAATCACATTTTCGGGTATCACATTTCTCCCCCACTAAAGAAAACAATTTCGTCCTCGAAATCTCAAAAATCACAAATACAAACACATCATGCAAATCGTATCATCGAGCAGAATTAAAGAATCGCACATTGATTCTCTAATAATGAGTCTAATCCATTAATCTTATATCAGTTTAGTACATGTAGCGAATGATTCAACGCAAAACATTGACAATCAAGTTCCATCTCATCGGTTGAAGGTTGAAGGTTGAAGGATACATACCAAAGTATGTTCATATATCCATTTTTTTTTAGGTACGAAATGTTGGGTTTCCGTACCCCGACGCCAGATCCAAACGCAGCGGAAATAATACAATAAACAGATCTGACCCGGGAACGGATGATCGCGCCTGATTCATATATAAACATGCAAATATCAAATATTAATGCACGAAAAGAGATTACCGATAACAGCGAAATCAATCAGTATGCTGTGATCCCTCGAGTCCAATCAACCTGACCAGATCTTCAAGCACAACATCAGTGCTAGTGTGATGTCGGCTATTCTATGAGAGTGTGTATAGAGTGAAAAAAATCACCTTAACCCTAGAGATGAACATATATTTATAGGAGTTTTGGTCAATTATTTGGGCTATGCTTATGAGGGTCCAACGGGCCAACAATTGGCCCATTGGCTTGTAGGGCATCTAATGCTAACAATCTCCCACTTGCCCAAAAGCCAACACAAAACTGCAAACTCATAATCCAAGTAATTCAATCAAATTGAATAACTTGACGTACTACCAATGCACATAATTATGCAACATAAATATATCAAATGTTTTAATTTTAGAACTTTCTATAGATGAAACATTTTCAAATATAGAAACTCCACTAAAGTGAGGAGCTTTCAGAAATTAAATTCATCGCTTCTAAATCACTCAATTTGAGCACTTAACATTTAAGTCTCAATTCTCATCAATAGATCGGCGGCTGATTGATTGTGACCCAGCGAGGCTCAAGTGTATCATAGCAGTAGGATCACAACTTTTGTGATTTTAAAAGTCAAACAACTTCTTTGGGCTTACCCTGAATGCCCCATTATCAATTAAACTCCTTTAATATACAATTACCGAAATATAATTCCAGCAACAACCTACCGATCGTGGGTAGCGCCTAGCATCTGCGCTTCACGAAGACCTAGATACAAATGACTAGCAATGTACGAGAACCTGTCAGCCATAGTTAGCGTGCAGTACATTCCTTTCACTCAATATGTCCCGATTGAATCAAGGGCATTGGTTGATCGAGACCCTTTATGATTTCAATAACTATGCATTTGTTTCACGTTATATGATTCATTGTGTGCGTATATGAAAAACTCTTTTTTCACAAGCACTACCCACTCTGGCCAGAGATTCCTCGAATCATATATAGAAAAACACATAGGACATCCTGGTTCATCAAGACCAATGGTGAATCCCCAATGACAATCATAGGCCTCTGACAGCATCACTGAATACCCAAAATAATGACTTTATGACCCACATGTGATCAGTCATTAAATCAAAGTACACAGCTATCTATCAAGACCTCAATGACGCCTCGGGTCATGAGGAGTAATGGTGCACAACTATGACTAGAAATTCTATACTCGACAAATGGTAACCACTTATAGAATTCCGAGTAGGGTCGTTCAGTGAACTCATTCCTAATGAGCACCTATTCATGTGTGCTGACTTCTCCAAGCCAACGCCGATGAAACACGGCGCACTACACTAGACACATCATGAATACCAGTCTCTAACGAGCATATATCGACATCCATTCTCGAAGGCTCATCGACCAGGAACATTTAGAAATCGCAGTCGAGAATGTATTTCATGGTCACCATCATATGCGTAACCACATTCTATGGACTATAGCAACTTCAAGGACTTCATCAATACATCAAGATGCATGGGTAAACAGATGAAGAAGTGCCATATATATTAATATTCAAACAAAGATTTGTCATAATAAGATTATAAGTACAATCAATCAACTATTGATTTACTTAATCATGTATGACAATAATATCTTTCACTTTCCCAAAGCCAACTACTCATGTGTCTTAAGACCATCTTCCCAAGATGTCTATCAGACACCAATCATTGTAAATGCTTTGTCAGTGGATTCACTATATTTTTCTGTTGAAGCGATTCTCTCGATAATAATGTCGCGTCTACCATCTCTATCACTAGATAGTGGTTTCTCAATATATGTTTGGATCCTGATGAGATCTTGGCTATTCATAATAGCTCAAATGTTGTCACAGTACACAGGACTGTGTCAATTGCACTAGAAATTACACCCAACTCTTGGATGAAATTTCATATCCAAACTGCCTCTTTGCTGCATCGTATGCTGCAATGTATTCAGCTTCAGTGGTGGAATCCAATGTGGTGTCTTGCTTGGAACGTTTCCAAGAGACATCACCATCATTGAGCTTAAATACAAATCCGAACATCGATATGGTATCATCTACATCCGACTGAAAAACCAGCATCAACTTAGACTTCAACTTTTATTTCTCCACTTACAGATCCAAAAATCATGAACATATCCTAAGTTCTTCATAAGCACTTGAGGAATATTTTCACAATTTTCCAGTGATGTTCACCGGGATCTGTCTGATGTCTGCCCATTACTCTAAGAACATACATCAGGCCAAGTACATACCATAGCATACAATATGCTATTAAAAGTAGAAATATAAGGTACCAATGTCATCTTTTCTCTCTCCTCATCAATCTAAGACACATTGACTCGAGAGATGAATACTATGACATATTATGAAGTAACTCATTTTTCGACTATTCTATGCTAAACCCTTTTAGCACAGTGTTTATGTACGTAGATTGAGAGATCTCAAGCATCCTTTAGATCTATCCCTATAGATCCTTATGCTAAGCACGTATGACGCTTCTCCCAATCTTACATGGAGAAATTAGTAGATAATCATGCTTTAATTGATTAATCCAATACCATTCACAATGATCATGATATAATCGACTTAAAGCATCACAAACGTAACCATGCTCCCACTAACCCTTTTGCATACACATGTCACTTCCGGATTTTTAACAAAATCAAACACTTTGATGATGTTATCAAACGGAAGTTCAAACTTCGGGATGCCTTCTTAGGCCCATAAATGGACCTCTAGAGTTTGAAAACATTTTTCTCACTCCAAGAAGTTGTAAACACGTTTGGCTGCTACATTTCTACCTCAATGCCACCACTGAGAAATGTTGTGTTCACATCCATTACTCATATCTCATATTCATAATATAAAGATATAACTAATAAAATCTAAATAGACTATAGCATCATAACAGATCAAAATTTTCTCATAAACAACTCTTTGCCTATGAGAATAACTGTTTCTCACCAGTCAAGCTTTGAAGGTCACTACCTTCCCATCCACTCCAAGCTTTAACTTGTAAATCCATGCAGCCAATGGGAACAATTCCCAAAGATGATCTACTAAGGCCCATACCTTATTGGAGTACATGGAGTCCATTTCAGATTTCATGGAATCTTGCCAATGTCCCGAATCAATATCTGACACCACCTCCTTGAAAGTCCAATGATCATATCCATGGTCTATTTCTTGACTACTTTCAAAGAGTAGATTCATTATATCAGGAGCTCTTGAAACATTTTCAAATCTCCTTGGTGTGTGTAAATCAAAGGTTGTGATTGACTAAATTAATTTCACCGTTTTCACTTTTCTAGTGGTTGTGGTTCTTGAACCCTTTCAAGTTATATTATGTTGTCACCCTTTCTAATCGAAACATTTTCTCTAGAAAGATTGCACTTGCGAAACAAACTCTTTGCCTGCAATTGATAACATAAATTTCCACAAAATAACATAATATGGATCAACTATCCAACTCATCTCCCACTGGCTTCTTCACATAAGCAGAACAATCTCAAAATAAAAATTTGGATTATTTTTCAGTCCATATCGTATATGGAGTTTTGGTCACTGCATTGGTATGAATTATATTCAACAAATATGTAACTTTAGAGAGTTACTCAGAGATAATCACATTCTCTTTAAGATAACTCAACATCATCTTGCACTAACATTTAATGCTCCACATACGTCCATATGAATCAAATTCAATGGACATTCAACACATGCTAAATATATGTTGGATTTAATTTATCATTCTTTTTATATTCTTTGAATATAATCATACTAATCATTCATAAGTTCACCAGATTCAATAAAACATGCATTCTTAAAATACTGCAAATCACATTCGCATATTTAAAAGAATATCATTCTCTATCAAAATATGAACAATGTTCATGATTAAATCTAGAGCAAATAAATAATTGCTCAAACTAGTTCCTAACCAGTTCAAGATTTTATATTAAATAAATGTTTCAAACAACATTTGCAACAACTCTTGCTACAATGCTTAGCCTCAGGTAGGTTTCACCTTCCTATGGCTCTCTACTTCTTCACATCACATGCAACTCTTTGCAAAATGCGAGCACAACTGGCATCATATACCAAGGAAGTAGAACCAATAGAAATATTTAATTTTAATATATAACATACCATTTCTAGAACGCTTCTAGTATAGGTATTCCTTACAATTTTGCGCCAGTGATCAGCAGTGAAAACATAGATGTCTCTCCTTTCTTAGTTGCTACTATACCATTTTTCGTCTTTTGAGGTTGGGAACCATTTCCCTTCCTCTTCTTTATCCTTGAACTCTTCCTACCATTGGTAGAAGATTCGACAAGAAGAACACATTTCTCCTTTTGAATCAAGGACTCATGAGTTTCCAACATTTTGACTATAAGATCAAATATATAGCCAGTTAATGAGGATTTGTCACATTCAGATTTTCCAATTTCTCAACAAGAGATTATTTTCTTACACAATGCTCATAGACCGAAGCCCCATCTCGCATGTGAAATGAAAATAGCTCTTTTGAAATCGCGAGTCTCAGTAATCGCGTCCGTTCACCAAACAACATTTGTTGGTGTTGGAAAATATCAGCAATGTGAACGAATTTCTCATATCATTGTTGAAACTCATTGGTGACATTGATGCTATCATATAGCACCTAGTCTAGAGATCATCGTCCCATCACTTCTCAAGTGTGGCAATCTCTTCATGAGACGAACCGGGAGACACTTCAACAGGAGGCTCCCACCAAGGGTATATAGCCACCTTTTAGAAGCAAGCACTATTTTAAAATTAATAGTCAATCAGAATAATTTGGTGCGGTTACTTTGTTTGTATCGAGAATTGATGCAATCGGATTCACGGCAATCACAATACTGAGAATAAACAGAAAAATATAAGCAAACCGTTTGATTATTAATTAATTCAAAAACTATGGACTTTAGTTATTGAATGCTCCCACTAAATTTTTTGAATTCATCACCCTCATGACAAATGAACGGAAAATCATATTTTCTTAGTGGGCTTGGAGTCCAACTAGCTCATGAAAACCCCGGACGTGGGCCCACCGGCTTCATGATACTAAAGGTAGATCACAATTGCATCATATGCAACCCCAAGATATTTATCTCGAGATTGGCATAACCCTACGTGGGCAGGACAATTATGCCTTCTCACGTCAAACTAACCCATCCCACAGATGGAAATGTCACGCCCAAAAGACCCCACGTGGGTGAGTAATCCAGAAGGTTAACATAACCACACCCTTAATTAAGTGGCAGTTAAACGCACAGCTTTCTCATGCCAGATGCCCCCCATGTGGGTGAGTAAGGCAATATGACACAAGTAGCGTCTCATGGCTTAACTGTTGATGGAAGACAGGAAGCAACAAACCCTTTTGAGCCCCCTTTATCAGTTTGATATTATAAGTTTTGAATCATATTCAAAAGAGGGATTTAATTTATTTTAAAATCTCATCAATTGCTTGTTTGTTTGTTTGTTTGCCGGATTCATGCAACTATGTTTTATTCATGCAATCATATGTACTAATAAAACATACAAACAAACATTTATCATACATCAAATGCATAATAAAATTAAATATGGACGATTACGGTCTTTTCCTAATTGATCCACGTGAGCCATACGTGGATCGCAAGTCTGTCTAAGGTGATGCAGGTATGTAATGCAATCCTATTATATTTTTGCTTCCATTATACATGTCTTGATTCTTGGTGCTCCGTCTTCAATCTCGATCTCCCACTAATTCTAAAGATTTTATATTTAGATCGTGCAAACAAGAGAATATGGATACAAATCCGGGGTGGGATACATCAGAAAATAGAGAGAGCAGACTCGCAGGCCTGATAACCAAAAATCACAATAATAATGAAACAATAAAAACCTAAGCATTCACCTAAACACATTGGTCAAGGCCCGTAATCATCCACCATGCAATCACATCATATGTAATTAAACATTAAACTAATCAATTACATCACATGTAATTGTACTAATCACATCACATGTAATTAGAGCACAATAATTAATTTATTCTATCGTTTCCCCACTAATCGCATCATTAATTGAAAATGAAATTAACAAATTAAATAAAACCATTTTATTTAATTTCTAATTAATTAATTTTCAATTAATTGGTAAAATCACTATTTTAGCTTTTAATCATAATGATAATCGAAAATAAATTAACAATTAAATGAAACACTTTCATTTAATTTTCAGTTAATTAAATTTTCAATTACTTGGTAAAATCACTATTTTACCCCAAATCATAATACTAGCCAAAAATAAAATTAACAAATTAAATGAAACATTTTCATTCAATTTTTAGTTAATTGTAAAATCTCCATTTTACACTTAATAAATTAAAAATCACATTTTTAATAAATTAAGTATTATGATTTATTATTTCAAAAATAATATCCGGATAAAACATCTAAAATGACCCAAAAAAATTATGGACTCCAAACAATTTGGATCCAAAATTAAAAAAAAATTTCAACCAAAAAATTCTCTTTAATTTCGGATTTAACAAATTTTTTTTTTTTTAAGTTTGAAAAAACCCGAAACACTGTACATCATCCTCACTAATTCAAAAATTAGGGTTGTAGTCTTCCTCCATAAACAACCAGCGGCGGCTAGGGTTTCACAAACCCCAGCCGCGCCGCCGCCATCCCAGTGAAGGAGATGAGAGCCAAAACCTAGCCCTCGCAACCTGCTTGCTTCCCTTCACGCAGCCTTTCTCGCACAACAACCAAAAAATTTTTGCTACCGTCGCACAAAGCTTTGTGCACAGTTTCATGGCAACGACGAGTTCATATGCAACAATTGCAGAGATTCGCCGCTGATCTACGACCTTCCATGGCGCTCGAACAAAATCGTCTGCAACAATTGCAGAGATTCACACGAGTCTCGTGCGCACATCATCGAACTCGTTTCCGATTTTCTCCCTAGGCGCAGTCACTGGTTCGCGAAACCAACACCATCTCTATCGTTGATTTCAGTCGGGACGGCGTGAAAAGCGGCGGAGAACAGTTTCTCCGACGTTTGTGCCGCCTCCGCCTACCTCCATGATCGACGATGGCTTTTGGTTTTCACGTGAAAAATTTTAAACTCAATTTCTATGTTTTTCCGGATCACAAAATTTCTGAAAATTCGATGACGATTATTATTGTTGGAAAACAATCTAATAAAAATTAATTATAAAAAATATGAATCAAAGCGACAACCTGGCTCTGATACCACTGTTGGGTTTCCGTACCCTGACGCCAGATCCAAACGCAGCGGAAATAATACAATAAACAGATCTGACCCGGGAACGGATGATCGCACCTGATTCATATATAAACATGCAAATATCAAATATTAATGCACGAAAAGAGATTACCGATAACAGCGAAATCAATCAGTATGCTGTGATCCCTCGAGTCCAATCAACCTGACCAGATCTTCAAGCACAACATCAGTGCTAGTGTGATGTCGGCTATTCTATGAGAGTGTGTATAGAGTGAAAAAAATCACCTTAACCCTAGAGATGAACATATATTTATAGGAGTTTTGGTCAATTATTTGGGCTATGCTTATGAGGGTCCAACGGGCCAAAATTTGGCCCATTGGCTTGTGGGGCATCTAATGCTAACACGAAACACATTACCAACAATTCATAAAGAAATAGTAATGTCAGCTGATATGTAAGATTCTCAATTTGCTTCAAAATCTTACAAAACTCAACATACCTTTAACATGAGAGATTTTTTTAAAATGATTAGATCACCATGTTGTCATTTTCAGAAGCGTCCACACTTGTTCTTATAACTAGCTTACTGAGTCTGAGAAGCTGTCCATCCTTTTTGCATCCACCGAATCTTATTACTCGCTTCTTGTATTCCTCGAACACAAATATCTTGCACTGTCTTAAGGATTCGAATAATATATATACAACATATAGTCAAACATATACTCAACTCAAATGTATTCTGAAATAAATCCCAGAATTCCAAAATAAAACCAATTTTACTCAGACATAATCGAGAAAATAAAATACTCTCGACAGTCTTCAGTACGTTAAATAGTATACGCAATGTGATTGCCAGTCTACGAATACTATGTAGTCCTTGCAATCTAGAATATCCGTTTTGTATTCTACAATGTTGCCAAAGTTTGAAAATAAACTCTGGGTACTAAACAATAAAATCAAGACAAATGATTTCATCAATCTTGGTACATTAATGTATAAACGATCCATTTAATTATACATATACCATACATATAAAAAAAAATTAAGTATACAATTTTAGAGTCTCATGGACAATCAATTGACCGTGTCCTTTAAATAAAAGATAAAATCAGATATATCTCACAAAGATAATAATTCTTCGGATTTTGAGCATTTGATATAAGAAATCAATCATACAATAACATCGTTGATAAGAATCAAATATCTAACCTGAGATACAAACATTTACATGTACCTTGGTGATTTGAACAACAGAAGATAAACCACTTAGGAGATCTATCCACATGTGTTGCCTCATATAGATAGTAGATTGAGAGAATAGATATTTCAAGCTCTTGTAGTCCGAATAAATAATGAATTTTCCTTCGTATAAACAATGGCGTCCAAATCTTTAAAGCAAAACAATTGCCGCCAATTCTAAATCACGTACATGGTATCAAATCTCATAAGATTTAAGTTGGCGAGACGTAACTCAAACCTTTTAAAATCACAGATTTGCAAACCATTATCCTCCGGCCAGAAGGAATAATAAATGAAGGTGCAGTGGTTAGTCTCGTTTTCAATTTAAGAAAACTTGTGTTATACTCATCTGACCAAATACGGTTTTAAATTTTTCTGTGTCAGATGAGTACTAGGTTTAGTAATTTTAAACAAACTTTTCGATAAACCAACTTTAAAAATCCTGCTAAACACATGAACAATCGGACCTCAAGAACATTAGTAGGTCTCCGCCAGTTTAACACTGCTTTAACCTTAGTTGGAGAAAAGCCATGTCGAGCAATGACGTGGCACGAGAGTATCACTTTGTTCATCCAAAATGTTCATTTGGATAGTTTGGCATATCTCATCACTTCTTCATAGGAAACTGAAATTTTAGTTTCAGATATCCTACAAGTACCAGTTTCATTTATAACATGATTAAAAGGTTACCATTCATTGCAATCCAAATTCAAATTGGACAGCTGATCAGAAGCATTTAGTACATAGAATCTGAAATATTAACTTTCAGATATTTAACACATCATATTTTCATATGGGAATAACCAAGAGCTCATTAATAGGAACAATCACAATCAAATCAAAGATTTTTTTTTTTGAGAACAAAAACACTTGACTCATCGAGTCCATAAAAATATCAAAAATTAGAAGACTCGACCATATATCGAGCATTTGGATTGACACCTGATACTAGTCAGAGTGCAGATCCATTAGCATACGTAAAGAACTGCAATTCATAGTCATACAAAATATCATAATAATTTCGGCTAATTCCGGCTCATTCAAGTCGAATCATTTTATACACATAAAAATCTTTCAAAAAGTCATGATTCCCAAATCGATATTCTTATTCATCTCTTTGGAAGTATATGCATGAATCTTTCCTAGAACTTTACCATAAATGCACGAAATCTATGCTGAGATAAAATTCGGGTCCATGTAAAGTCTATCCAAATCCGGAACAAAAAAAATCATCATTCTTTGAACACGAGATCCATTACACATACGTGCATAGGTCCATGTCAGTTCCAAGTAAAAACAAATAACATTTGTCGAAAATATGAGATCCATGTCACGTCCGAGCAGGTCTATGTACCTATATACAATCTTTCTTTAATCAGTATATGTTACACATATGTGCTACATTTGTAATACATTCAACTTGTGTGATGTCCAGAATAATTAATAATTAATAATTTAGCTTAATTGTGATATTTTAATATGATTTTGAGATTTAAATTATTGGGCATTATATTTTGGACCGGAGTTGGAATAAATAATTTCGGGTTGAACTTTTTATGCAAATTAAATTGAAATGGGTTTTCTTGCAACAATATATTAGTTGATTTAAATAATGGAAGAGATGGGTTTGAGTGGTGTTTACTTAACTAGGGTTAGAATAAAACTTACACTACATTTTCACACCCTAAAAACAATCGACCCTCCTCATCCATTCTTGCGCCTCCTTCACGCTGAAGAGTGACGACCGATTAAGCAAATTTCAGGCGCGGTTTTGATCGAATTCTTGGTAAGAAATCTTGCCCAGTACCTCAATCGTTCCTCCCCCTTGCCATTTTGTTTTGTTGGTTCAAAGTTTAGGCTATGATGGTTCGAAAATCTTGCTGTACAAGGATCGATTTTACTGCTGCTTTTAGTTCGAATTGCATGTTGTTTGGTGGTATTTCTGTACCTGTTCTTGGGGAGAAGAACCACAATGTTAGTTTCGAAATTTAGGTGGTTTTCTTGGTTCGAAATTGTGCAGTATTGGTTTCGAATTCTTGCTGTTTGATCAACTTATTCTTGTTGTTTGGGTTCGAAATTGGCCTGCTACTTTGGTTCGAATTTTAGGCTGTTCTAGGGTCAAAAATCTGTTGCATTTGGTTTGAAAAACCTGCTGCTATGTACTTCAAAAATCTGGTGCTATTTTGTTCGATTTTTACTACTTTTGGTTCGATAACTTGCTGGTGCATTTTGACTCAAATGCTCGTTGGTTTAGTTTGAAGAATCTGATGTTAGTTGGTTTGATTTCTTGCTATTTTGCTTAGAAATTTCTGCTACAAACCTACTGCTACATGGTTCGAAATTCTTGTAGTTTTGGTTGGATTTTAGTTTGTTTTGGAGTCATAAACTTGATGCTATGTATTGAGTTTGTGGGGTGTCTATGACTTGATTTTTGGGGATGTCTTGGTATTTTTAGGGGCTGATTTTAACTTGAAGAACTTGCATATAAGTTGTTTGAAAATCATGCTCATAAGGTGTTTGATAATATGCTTAAGTGGTGTTCAAGTGTTGGCAAAAGCTCTACTAAATTTGTAGTGAGAAAGTCTAACTTTATGGCTCATTGTGGTTGCAGGAATCGTGTAGAATGTGATGGGATGGCATTAATGGTAATGTCTGGCACTTCATGTATTATGTGTTAAGCGATCTGATTTTGTAGGAAAATCAGGAAATGTGAGACGTACGGGCTTCGGACGGTAAAACATGTACACCTTTGATTATGTATATCGTGGATAGTGAATCCTTACATGTGATGGTATATGTGAAATGATAGTGATATATTGTGATAATGGAATCAACTGTTGTGTTCGATTATTGTGGTAGAATTGATGAATGTTCCGGTAGCCTTTATCTCCGAGCGAGGGAGGTACTTGCCGCTGTCATATGAAGCGATGGTAATATGATATTTGCCGCTGTCATGTCTAAGCGAGGTAACATGCCGCTGTCATTGTCGAAGTGAGGGATATCATATGATGCCGCTATATGTCGAAGCGAGGGGTCCTAAAATTCCGCTGTTGTATTAGGACCAGAACAGTCACAATTCTAGTGATTAATGTGGAATATTATGGTTATAACTGTGATATCCCCGAGATAATTAATTGCAATTTGGGCGTTAATTATGTTTATGTGACATTTGTGATAATTAGATAATGTGTTGGGTTGTAGTTTTGGTAAAGCATGTTTTAATGGCAATTGTGGTGCATTGTGGTGAAATACTTTAAAATATCATGTTGGAGTATTCTACATATCATGCTTATATTATGATACACATTTTATTTATTCCAAAGCTGATAAGGAGCCACTTGCAATGCTTTACATCACATCACCCCCTCCCCATCAACTTTTTGATCCCTAAACCCCATCCACTCATCCAGAAGCTGCCATTTTCGTTTTTGAAACTAGAGTGGAAGAGTAAACTTGGAAAAAGGAGTCTTTTGTGCTTTTCTTACTTGAAACTTGGAGCTCAAGTGGTAAGCTTCCATCTTGGTAGAGTTTTGTTGAGTTTTGGTTGGGTTTGTGTCTTGTTTTTGGGGATATAAGGGTGGATCTTGTTCCATCATGTTGTTTATACTTGGGGGATGCATTTCCATGTTGTTTTGTGGTTATATGTTGAGCATGGTAGTTGTTCTTGGTTGTTCATGAGTGTATGTGTTGAGGGAAGCTCATTCAGGGAAGTTTCTCGCAGAAACAGGACTTCTCGATCGATCAGGAAATGGGTCCGATCGATCGAGCAAGGCAGAGCCTGAACAAGGCGTGCAATGAGCTTACCGATCGATCGGCGATTTTTACCGATCGATCGGTGTGACGTCTCGATCGATCGGTAAAACGGCTCGATCGATCGGTGGAGGCAGTACCTGGATGCTTATTTTTTCTTGACTTGGCGATCGATCAGGGCTTAGGGCCGATCGATCGCAAGGCTTAAATTTTGGATTTTTGGGATTTTGTTCTATATGGTGATGTTTTTGATAATGGTTCATTTATTGGTTTCTAATATGGATTCATGTGATTATGTAGAACCATCCCAGGTAGCCACACAGCCTAAGAGATAAAGTCCACGATATCTCCACTTTTGGAACCAAGGTACGTAGTGAGACGTACGCGCATCGGACGGCAAAACGTGCCATACCTTTGATTATGTATATTGTGGATAGTGAATCCTTATACGTGATGGTATATGTGAAATGACTGTGAATTACTGTGATAATGGAATCAACTATTGTGTTGGATTAATGTGATGGAATTGATGAATGTTCCGGTAGCCTTTATCTCCGAGCGAGGGAGGTGCTTGCCGCTGTCATTTGAAGCGATGGTAATATGATATTTGCCGCTGTCATGTCTAAGCGAGGTAACATGCCGCTGTCATTGTCGAAGCGAGGGATATCATATGATGCCGCTATATGTCGAAGCGAGGGGTCCTAAAATTCCACTGTTGTATTGGGACCGGAACAGTCACAATTCTAGTGGTTAAAGTGAAATATTGTGGTTATAATTGGAAACGCGTTATCAATCATTATATTGTGAACTAATGATTTTGTGCATAAGCTTGTGAAACAGGAACGACAATGAAATGTGCTAATGTGGTAATCGAGGAGCATATCAATTAATCGTTTCATACGCTTAATTACTTTATTAAGTTGAATTGTGTTAAGTGATAATATATATATATGCTCATGGTGAGTTGTTCCTGTAGGTACGCTTTTGAACCAAGGGGGCTGAGGGTCGGTTGAAATGTGAGCTGTTGAAAGCATAAATGAAGATAGAGTACAGGAAATTTTGGATAGTCTCTACTCCAGAAGTAGTCTAATGCTATCGCTTAAACATTCATGATTGGGAATGTAACTGAATAATTGTTGTTGAAGTTTTATTTTGTCCTGTAACCTAATTGAGCTCACATCAAACCAGAACCCTAAGATGTCTTCAATACATATTTAGCCCCATTTATATCTTGATTTCACTGTTAAGGTTTAGGGTCCTTACATTAGTGGTATCAGAGCAGTGGTTAGAGAACCCGGGAACGAGTGAAGGGTAGCCTTAGCAATAAGTTGGCTAGGCATCTATTTTTCTTAACATGTTGTGTGCATATGAAGTATGTGACTGTTATGCTAACATGTTATGGCTTTCTAACCGTGTATTATGAGAATTTTTTTGGATATTGTTGTTGACCCTTGTATTGCAGTATGGCAGCAAATGTGGATGTTGGTGATGCAATAAGTGTAAATGCTAGTGCTAGGCACACAAATCCCCTACCGCCGCCAGCCTTGGGCGAAGAGCCGTCGGAACAACAGTTATTGCCGGGAGAACTGAGTTTGACTCAATTTCTAGCATATCGACCCCCGACTTTTGAAGGGACTAAAACAGGGGAGAAGGCCGAGGAATGGCTAGAGAGGTTGGAGCAGATATTTGTAGCTGCCCCGTGCGCAAAGACAGCTTGGATACGGCTAGCAGAATTTCAATTGGCCAAAAAGGCGTTGATGTGGTGGAAGACCACAGTGATTGAACAAGAAGCTCAGGGTCAGGAAATAAACTGGAAGCTGTTTAGGACTCGATTTCTGACCCGGTACTTCTCAGCAGCGGCACGACAGGCTAAAGAGGATGAATTCACTAGCTTGAGGCAAGGTACTATGCCGGTATCCGACTATGCCCTCCAGTACTGTTCCTTACTTCGATATGTACCTCATATCGCCTCTAGCACCCAAGCAAAGATAAGGAACTTCATGAAAGGCTTGAGGCCGGAGTTGTATGATAGGGTGATCACTTATGGCCCTACTTGTTTTGATGATGCCCTAGCACGAGCTGAACTGGCAGAGTTGGGAGTGGGTGCATATCCGACTGTGGCACCGCCTCCAGCACCATCTCAGAGACCGACCCCTGAAAATTTGAAACCAAGGGGCGACCATTTTAAGCCAAAGGGAAACTCATCATTTTCCAGATTCAGTGGTAGATGGCAAGATGCTCGTGGAAGGGGTGGTCGTGGAAGTAATGCTCTGTCTCATCGGGGACAGTCTCAGGCTAGCAGTTTTGAGAAGGTTAAGTGTTTTCTATGCGGGGGACCCCATTCAGTGAAAGTATGCTCTGCTTGTTATGAGTGTGGGAAACATGGCCACTTGGCCCGAAATTGTCCTAATCGGGGAGGACCACAGAATACTATGGGGAGACCTTCAGATAGGCCAGCACAGCAGAGACCACCATTTGCACCGAGACAATTGGGAGGACAGCCGTTGGGGCCACCTCAAGGACAAGTGTATGCCCTTACCAGGGAGCAGGCTACAGCAGCTCCAGAGGAAGTGATAGCGGGTACGTGTTATTTATTTACGCACCCTGCTTATATTTTGATAGATACAGGTGCGTCACACTCCTTTGTGTCGACGAGTTTTGTGGAGAGGCACCGTATATGCACGACTCCGTCACCCATGCCTCTTGTGGTTTCGACACCCGCTGGAAAGAGTGTGATTGCAGATCAGTTTGTTGATGACAGCCTCATTTATTTTGAGGGCAACGAGTTGAAGTCAGATTTGATTGTTCTGGGAATGTCGGACTTCGACTGCATTGTGGGTATTGATGTGTTGAACAGATACCAGGCAGTAGTGGACTGCAGTCAGAGGACAGTACGATTCAGATCTGATTTAGGGGATCGGTGGACTTTTTATGGGGATGGTTCCCGCTCAAGAATTCCGTTGATATCGGCTTTAAAGATGACTCAGTTATTGGAACGTGGGCACGAGGGTTATCTTATTTATGCCACTGACATTGCTGGCAAGAAAGAAGAGTTAAGGGTCGAAGATATCCCCGTAGTTGCCGAGTTTGCGGATGTATTTCCGGAGGAGATTCCCGGATTTCCGCCGATTAGGGAAGTCGAGTTCGGGATCGAATTATTACCGGGGACATCCGCTATTTCTCGTGCCCCTTACAGGATGGCACCAGCGGAGTTAAGAGAGCTGAAAGAGCAGCTACAAGAACTACTTGATAAGGGTTACATACGCCCCAGCGTATCACCTTGGGGTGCGCCTGTGTTATTTGTGAAAAGAAGGATGGGTCGATGAGATTGTGCATCGACTACAGACAATTGAATAAGGCCACAGTGAAGAATAAATACCCTCTTCCGCGGATCGACGACTTGTTTGATCAGTTGCAGGGCACGAGGTTGTACAATAAGATTGATTTGAGGTCGGGGTACCACCAGATCCGAGTTAGAGAGGATGATGTGCAGAAGACGGCCTTCCGAACCCGTTATGGTCACTATGAGTTTTTGGTTATGCCGTTTGGAGTGACAAACGCCCCGGCTGTGTTTATGAGCTTGATGAATCGAGTGTTCCAATCCTATTTGGATCAATTCGTTGACGACATACTTATCTATTCTCGGAGCGAGGAAGATCACAGGAATCATTTGAGGACAGTGCTCCAGATTCTGAGGGACAATCAGTTGTATGCTAAGCTGAGCAAGTGCGAATTTTGGCTGAGTAGCGTGGTATTTTTGGGGCATGTGATCTCTAGTGATGGGATTTCTGTGGATCCCAGGAAAGTGGAAGCAGTGATGGATTGGTCTGCGCCTACATCTGTGCCCGAGATCCGTAGCTTCCTCGGTTTAGCGGGTTACTACCGATGTTTCGTCGAGGGATTCTCTAAGATCGCTAAGCCGTTGACGCAGTTGACTCAGAAGGGTGTTCCGTTTTCTTGGTCTGAGGCATGTGAGCAAAGCTTCCAAGAGTTGAAGCACCGGTTGACTACAGCACCTGTTCTGGTGATCCCTTCGGAGAACGAAAGGTTTGCTTTGTATACGGATGCATCACTGCAGGGATTGGGCTGTGTACTGATGCAGGATAAGCATGTGGTGGCTTATGCATCGAGGCAGTTGAAGCCTCATGAGACCAGGTACCCGGTCCATGATTTGGAACTGGCAGCCATTATTTTCGCTTTGAAAATTTGGCGGCATTATCTCTATGGTACTTCCTTTACCATTTACACGGATCATAAGAGCTTGAAATTCCTATTTACTCAAGCAGAACTGAACATGAGGCAAAGGAGGTGGATGGACTTGCTCAAGGACTATGATTGCGAGATAGAGTACCATCCAGGGAAGGCGAACCTGACTGCTGATGACTTGAGTAGGAAGGTGAAGTATACAACAGATGATGCGATTCAGCTATCGGCCTTGATGACCTCTTGTTGTCATCTAGGATATGACTTTGATTTAGATGTATCGCCGGTGTTTGTATCGACCCTATTGGCAGAACCGGACATCTTTGAACTTATCAGGAAAGCCCAGGTGACAGACGTTGAAGTACAGAGATGGTTATCATGTATACGTCTGGGTCAGCCATCAAAGTTCAGAGTAGCAGAAGATGGTTCCTTGATACTTGGTAACCGTTGGGTAGTGCCGAGGGCACCAGAGATACGTCAAGGAATCTTGCATCGTGCTCATTGTAGCAGATTTAGCATCCATCCAGGTGGGAGAAAGATGTACAAGGACTTGTGTAATCAATTTTGGTGGAGACGGATGAAGAGAGACGTTATGTCATTCGAAGTGCCTAATTTGCCAACAAGTGAAAGCGGAAAGGCAGAGGCCCGGAGGCGAGTTGAAGAGTTTAGAGATACCAGAGTGGAAGTGGGAGCACATCTCTATGGATTTCGTGACCCACTTGCCAAGGACTGCCTCGGGATTCGATGCAATCTGGGTGATTGTGGATCGACTGACGAAGGTGGCTCACTTCATCCCATATAGTATGACTTTTACATACTTAAAAATGGCTCAGTTGTATGTTCGGGACGTAGTAAGATTGCATGGCATCCCAGTCTCGATTGTGTCTGATAGAGACCCGCGGTTCACATCGCACTTTTGGGAGGGTCTTCAATCAGCTTTGGGTACAGAGTTGAGACTGAGTACAGCTTACCACCCTCAGACAGATGGTCAGACAGAGCGTACCATACAGACGCTTGAGGACATATTGAGGGCATGTGTGTTGGAGTTCGATACTCCGTGGCAAGATTCAGTGCCACTTGTAGAGTTCTCTTACAACAACAGTTATCAGGCGAGCATTCAGATGGCTCCATTTGAAGCCCTTTACGATCGACGTTGTAGGTCACCGTTATACTGGGAAGATTTGACTAGTAAGACGGTTGGAGGACCGGAATTGATTCGTGAAATGGAAGAGAAAATCAAAGTGATCCGTCAAAAAATGAAAGCGGCTCAAGATAGGCAAGCGGCCTATGCTAATAAACGACGGCGACCATTGGAATTCCAAGTAGGAGACAAGGTCTTTCTGAAAATCTCACCTTTCAGAGGTGTAGTTTGTTTCGGTATGCGGGGGAAGTTGTCTCCGAGGTATGTTGGGCCATACGAGATATTGCAGCGCATAGGCACTTTGGCTTACCGTCTAGCCCTACCGCCGTCATTGTCTGATATACATGATGTCTTCCATGTTTCTATGTTGAGGAAGTATGAGCCGTACCCGTCTCATGTGTTGCAGCCTTCAGAGGTTCAGTTGAGTTCAGATGTGTCCTATGTTGAACGGCCAGTCAGAATTCTGGATCGAGAGGATCGCAGACTTCGAAGCAAGGTTATACCGATGGTCAAGGTTCAGTGGGATCGTCGGGGTGTCGAAGAGGCCACGTGGGAGACGGAACGGCATATGGTGCAGCATTACCCGGAACTATTTTCTGGTATGTGATCTATGTTTAGTTCTTTTGGGGTAAGTGCATGCGATTTCGAGGGCGAAATCTTATAAGTAGGGGAGTATTGTGATATCCCCGAGATAATTAATTGCAATTTGGGCGTTAATTATGTTTATGTGACATTGGTGATAATTAGATAATGTGTTGGGTTGTAGTTTTGGTAAAGCATGTTTTAATGGCAATTGTGGTGCATTGTGGTGAAATACTTTAAAATATCATGTTGGAGTATTCTACATATCATGCTTATATTATGATACACATTTTATTTATTCCAAAGCTTATAAGGAGCCACTTGCAATGCTTTACATCACATCACCCCCTCCCCATCAACTTTTTGATCCCTAAACCCCATCCACTCATCCAGAAGCTGCCATTTTCGTTTTTGAAACTAGAGTGGAAGAGTAAACTTGGAAAAAGGAGTCTTTGTGCTTTTCTTACTTGAAACTTGGAGCTCAAGTGGTAAGCTTCCATCTTGGTAGAGTTTTGTTGAGTTTTGGTTGGGTTTGTGTCTTGTTTTTGAAGATATAAGGGTGGATCTTGTTCCATCATGTTGTTTAAACTCGGGGGATGCATTTCCATGTTGTTTTGTGGTTATATGTTGAGCATGGTAGTTGTTCTTGGTTGTTCATGAGTGTATGTGTTGAGGGAAGCTCATTCAGGGAAGTTTCTCGCAGAAACAGGACTTCTCGATCGATCGGGAAATGGGTCCGATCGATCGAGCAAGGCAGAGCCTGAACAAGGCGTGAAATGAGCTTACCGATCGATCGACGATTTTTACCGATCGATCGGTGTGACGTCTCGATCGATCGGTAAAACGGCTCGATCGATTGGTGGAGGCAGTACCTGGATGCTTATTTTTTCTTGACTTGGCGATCGATCGGGGCTTAGGGCCGATCGATCGCAAGGCTTAAATTTTGGATTTTTGGGATTTTGTTCTATATGGTGATGTTTTTGATAATGGTTCATTTATTGGTTTCTAATATGGATTCATGTGATTATGTAGAACCATTCCAGGTAGCCACACAGCCTAAGAGATAAAGTCCACGATATCTCCACTTTTGGAACCAAGGTACGTAGTGAGACGTACGAGCATCGGACGGTAAAACGTGCCATACCTTTGATTATGTATATTGTGGATAGTGAATCCTTATACGTGATGGTATATGTGAAACTGTGATAATGGAATCAACTATTGTGTGGGATTAATGTGATGGAATTGATGAATGTTCCGGTAGCCTTTATCTCCGAGCGAGGGAGGTACTTGCCGCTGTCATATGAAGCGATGGTAATATGATATTTGCCGCTGTCATGTCTAAGCGAGGTAACATGCCGCTGTCATTGTCGAAGCGAGGGATATCATATGATGCCGCTATATGTCGAAGCGAGGGGTCCTAAAATTCCGCTGTTGTATTGGGACCGGAACAGTCACAATTCTAGTGGTTAAAGTGAAATATTGTGGTTATAATTGGAAACGCGTTATCGATCATTATATTGTGAACTAATGATTTTGTGCATAAGCTTGTGAAACAGGAACGACAATGAAATGTGCTAATGTGGTAATCGAGGAGCATATCAATTAATCGTTTCATACGCTTAATTACTTTATTAAGTTGAATTGTGTTAAGTGATAATATATATATATGCTCATGGTGAGTTGTTCCTGTAGGTACGCTTTTGAACCAAGGGGGCTGAGGGTCCGTTGAACTGTGAGTTGTTGAAAGCATAAATGAAGATAGAGTACAAGAAATTTTGGATAGTCTCTACTCCAGAAGTAGTCTAATGCTATCACTTAAACATTCATGATTGGGAATGTAACTGAATAATTGTTGTTGAAGTTTTATTTTGGCCTGTAACCTAATTGAGCTCACATCAAACCAGAACCCTAAGATGTCTTCAATACATATTTAGCCCCATTTATATCTTGATTTCACTGTTAAGGTTTAGGGTCCTTAAACTGTAACGTGGTATCGATCATTATATTGTGCACTGTTGTATTAACCTAGATGCAGGTGCATGGAGCTAGTAGAAGTTCCGGTTGTTGTTATATTCGAGCGAGGGAGGTACTTGCCGCTGTCATATGAAGCGATGGTAATATGATATTTGCCGCTGTCATGTCGAAGCGATGTACATGCCGCTGTCATTGTCGAAGCGAGGGATATCATATGATGCCGCTATATGTCGAAGCGAGGGGTCCTAAAATTCCGCTGCTATAACAAGATCGGAACAACCACATTATCGATATTGATAGAGTTGTCTCATTCCGCTATATTGGTTGGCGATGGTTCATGCCGCCAGGTATATTGATAGCGATGTCTCATTCCGCTATATTGATTGGCGATGGTTTATGCCGCCGGGTATATGTATAGCGATGCCTCTTTCCGCTATGTCATTGGCGATGGCTCATGCCGCCAGACATGTGTTTAGCGATGGTGCATTCCGCTGATTCCATGGCGATGGTTCTTGCCGCCGATTATATATATAGCAACGTCTCTTTCCGCTATTCTGTTGATGGTGAGTATATCAATTTGTGTATTGATATGAAATCATATTTTGTGGAATATTTATGTTGAGAGCAGGGACAATTTAAAGGATCAAGTGTGGATCAACTGTGTACAGTAAGTGTTATTACATCTTGTTGTTTTAAGAATGTATATTCATTGTGATTATGGATATTATATGTATGCCATTAGTGGCGATGAGTATTATGTACCGCCGTAGGGCGATGAAGATTGATGCATTGCTATTGTGTTAGCAATGAATATTTTTAGTACCACTATTGTGATTAGCGATGAATGCTGTTGTATCGCAATTGTGTTAGCATGAGTATTGATGATGCTTTGATTACAGATGGCAATAGAAGTTGTGCTATGTACAGTTATGTTATTGCTCATTGGGTATATGTGATTTAGGCCCAAGAGGATATTGGATCGATCCAGGAGGACGAAGTATAGAGGTAAACCGTTTCAGTTGGTTGAACATATTGATATATGTTGATTCGAGTTATTTTGTTGATTTATATTGATTTTGAAATCATGTACATGTAGAAAAGTTGATAATGGAATTGACGTGAAACCTAGATGTGTCGTATTCATATTTTGTTGCGGTAATGAGGCAAGAAGGAGTGTAACCTCTGTGATAACACTCTCATATCTACGGTGTGTAGTGATGAGATATTGAAATTAGATGTTGTAAGGACCCCCGTGCCCTTAACCCGTAATTAGTGCATTAAGCCATACCATGAGTGCATATAATCATACCATCAGGGGAAAAACCCTATGCAAGTGCAACACCGTATGCTACCCAGAAAATTTCTTGCATTCAATTCCCAATATTCAAATTCCCCCTACCATTATTATTCACATAACATGCACCCACATAATACACTAATATGCTCTTAGTTCATTTAGCAATTTCCATAATTAATTGCATGCAACCATAATGGACAGAAAGAGGCCATAGCCCATTTATACATCCCATATACACGTAAGGTGTACTCACGTAAGAGCACTCAATGAATAAACGTGTATTTGATGCATAAAACACTATACCGGATACCGCTACTGGTACTTCTATCCTGGAAGCACCTTCCAAGCACAACTCGATCTCAACACTGGATCTGAGCGTCCATCCAGCCAGCTCTGGTACCTCGATCCTGGAAGTACCTCTAACCAAAAGCCCGAGCTCGACTCCAAAGCCGCTACACCTGTGTTACCTGCCCCAACAGAGACAGCCCCCACACGGGGTGAGCATACCAATACCACCAATCACAAAATAATAATATTGCAATTCATAATTTACAGAATGTAAATGCCATAATTTAAATGATACTCCCTGGATGGCAATACCCTCATCCGGGATCCCCCTGTATTGTCCCTGTTCTCAAAATAACCAAACTCATCAAATTCCCAAAGCCAGTTAATCGTCACATAGATTAACTAATACCGTTCTATTATACCAGTTCCATAATCAAAGGGATAAGAACATAATGTAAAAGACTATAGATATCGCATATATCTAACCAACAATTCCATGTTCTTATTTCATTGCTCGCTCCACAATAGCGGCATACTAAACCTCGCGCACGCTCAACAATAGCGGCGTCATAACCGATGGTCGCCCAATGGCGACCGCATCCCGAATCATTGCTCGCTCGAAGGCGGCACTGTATGATTCCCAATATATATATATATATCCATTGAAGGCAAAGACCGTTTACCATGCATATCATTATCCATTTGAAGTAAATATAGTGCACCATGCATCTCAATATTTATCCAATGTAATTACCACATGCCAGACCACCTGCCAGATATTGTAATGTCCATATAATACAATTACCATACACCATGTATTCCAATGCTCATTTAATACCATTATTACAAACCATGCATATTACAGTTGCAATACTATAATTGGCTATGCTCGTACGTCCCACGTACCTTAATTTCCGAAGTCCGAGCCAAACCTTGCTCGAGTTCCATGCTCCGAGGAACGATGTGCTAACACGATAAATAATTCACAATTAATTACGAACATGCAACCCATGCTCAAGCACACCCATAACCCTCAACATATTGTCAATCCACAACAATTTACCATTTAAAAGACCCGGGGCAGGGCATATACAGGGAGGGAAATCGAATGAGACAATATCGAAAATTGCTCAAGGACCACCCCTAAATTTGAACCCCAACAACACAAATCAAACCCAAATAATCACCATAATTCATTTAAAACATGAATTAAGCTATCCAAGCAAGAATCAACACTCCTTGCCAAAAACCCCCAATTTTCGAATTCAATACCCTTAAATTCGAACCCAAACAAGCCCTTAAATTCGAACCCTTACAATTCTTCGAATTCGAACACAATCAAGCATCATAATGCATCTACAACATGAATTAATCAATTACCAACAACAATAATCGCCCCACAAGCGAAACCCCCAAATTTCGAACCCTAACCCACGAAATCGAGCTGAAAATTCGAACCAAACTTAACCAATAATTTCGAACCAAAAAGGCTGAAATAATCGACTCAAAACCAGCTTAAAAACGCCCCAAAAACATCAGAAAAATCGCACCAAAAACATACCAAAATCGCGCCCCAAAATCGGATGAAATCCAGTTTTTGAAGCCTACGCTTTTCTGGCAAATCCGAGCTCGATTCTCGACCAAACTTCAAATTGTTGGTATGGATAGAACCGCCTGGAAGAGACGAACACGGCGGCGGGTCGGACGCGCCGAACGGCGGCCGGACGGCGGCGGGCGGTGGCCTTTTGTGCGCGGGGGTAAAGGGGATCGGGAAAGGGGCTGCGGGCGCGAGGAGAGAGAGAGGTGAGGAAAAATGACTCCGATAATTAAAATCCCGGGTTCAATTGGTATTTATAGCAAAAATACCCCGAAATACTAATAGCCCCACAAATACATCATGATTCATTAAAAATCATCTGTTTTCAAAAACTCTCTCTCTAACTCAAAAACCCCCTACCGGTGCCCACACACAGCACCCGAAATTCTGAGTCACACTAAAAACCCAACTCGCAGGTTTTCACCGGAATGAGAATACGATCTCAACCTCGGGATCCAACGATCCCAACTAATCAATTAGACGAGCCCAGAAGGCCCGATTTACCAACCTCGGGAGATGCCGAACCGCAATTAATTCCTAATTGCCACAATTAAAAATCCATCCAGGATTAATACTACACCGGGATTAACACCATTAATTCCCGGACATCACAATTATCCCCTACTAATAAAATTTCGTCCCCGAAATTGCACCGGTGTACTCCACGTAACACCAGGACTACACCAACAAAACAAAGCCAAGACCCTGATTCTGAACCACCTTAGAATCGAATTAACAACTGCGAGAATACCAGTCTCGCACCAAGCCCCAAAATAGCGCAACGCCAAAACCAATACAAACCCGAAAGATAACAACATACCTCGACGTGAATCGTCCCACAAGTCAGTCCACCAAAACTGCAACCCAACCAAATCTCCATTGGTTCTGACAAAGATATCATCCCGTGATATTCACCACCTGCCCACGATGCATGACACATATCGTCATGGTGGGGACCACTAGTATACAACAGTATACTCACAGAAAAACCAGTTTCGCTTCCCAGCCCATCTCCTCCAAAGGAGTAGTTGCACCACTTGCAACCCGGACCGGGTTACCCACGGTCACTGATCCACACAAAATACATCACCGAGGATGTTTACACCGGTGTGTTCCAAGAAATCATATCTTGGTCCCGACACACCATCAAGACTCCACCAAGTCTCAAGTTCCATAGGGGACATGGAAGGCAACCAATTGCATTCCTACACAAGTGTCAACCATGACACTAAACAAATCCGAATCTCGGCCATCCCTCATTTATCCTTGGATCTAACAATCCTAAAATAGGAAGGCTATCGAATTATCCAACAAGAACCACCATGATTCCAAATCACATCGATCCCTCCTCGGGGAATCAAACAACCCTCACGATCATTCATTAGAATGCATCGTGCCATCGAGATTACCGATCTCGAGGTTCCACAATCTCACACCGGAGATCCACTAAACCAATTATACACACTCGGCGTTCCACAATGAACGAAAAAAGGTTGGCATTCGTATACACACACGGCATACATGCCCATACACCACACAACATGCATACGCAATGCAATAGACTCGGGTGTCTCCAATCACACCCAAATCCCAAAACCAACTGTCAAACCCCGATTATTCTCGCCCCACGGAGAATGATGGTTGACAAACCAAAACCAAAGGGTGTGATTTCAACATCACCACCACACGAACCAAAATAACGAATCTCCCCAAAAGATTCAACCGGTAGGAATCACAATACCGTCTTCCTCTCAAGGAAGAAGTCATGAATCCATGATCCTCCAATCCTCGAATTACCGTTCGGAAAACCTGGTATATTAATACCAAAACATATCCCGGAACCCAGAAATATACAATTGGTTAGAGTAGTGCATCAATACTACCATTACCCAATCCAAAAATCCGTATACGCCATGTATACACCTTCCAACGATGCTCTGCACTAATACCATAGTACTCCAAAATCGAGCATCTCCCCGAAGACGTCTCCTCAAACGTCTCACCGAGGTAAGAAATCCATTACTCGGTCCAACATCAGTAATGCTTACCATGGCTGACTTACAATCAAACCACGACCGATGCAAGCTGTCACCAAGACAGTACAATCCAAATCTCTCCAAGAGATAAAAAAATCAATATAGTAGTGTCACCCCACTAACTATATCTCACAAACCATTGTGACTCCCATTGCATGCCATATGCAAGGATGCTCAACTAGAGCTAACCACGACTTGTTGACACTCACGTTGGTAATACCAACAAACTTGAGCTGTCCCAGCACAAGTCCCTCAAAACAATGACGTATAACGTCCCCGTGAGGTATTCCCTACCTCAAACACCATGCCACATAGAGACTACAAGAGTCTACCATAACCCTCATCGTATCACCATACGATTCACCAAACTCGAATCCAACGAGCATTATAATAGCTACCACAAGCACACTAAAGCACTGCAACAATACCTGGCTAGTGATTCGCTGGTCCCATAGGCTTATACCAACCTATTAACGCGACACACATTCCATCCCGGTATACCATACCGCCCAAACCATTAGAGTTGTGGGTCATTGCCCAACATATCTCTAAAACACCAAAGCACACTGGACAACCCGGCGTCCACGCTCAATTATCATGCAATCCTAATCCATTAGGACTTCTTCCACGCCCTTAGGGTGGGTGTAACCATGTTTACTCCTCATCACAATAACAAGCGAGTAGTTTCCTCAATGACTACTCTTACCACCATTCACTTGGCCTTAGCCATCCCAGCGAGCATACCCAAGGGTATCATTGCTCGTCAATAATATACCTCCATAATACGATGCGTACTCTCACCGGTACAATGCATCAATGATCCATCGAGCAAACCTGCTCGGCAAAAGGTCTCGTCAACTAAATACCCAGACCCTACCATGTGCCCACCATCGGCACTCAAACCATACAACCATATACATAAACATGAATGTATAAATCACCAAAATGACGCCAAGCGTCCACATAGTTATCCCAAATAACATCGTCGAACATATGACGGTACCTGTCGATACACGACATCCATAATCTCATCGTCAAACACATGACGGTAAATAATAATACACCATAATCACCATACTGATAACAAAAGTAATATGCCATACCTCATCGCTATCGAGATAGCGGAATACCTGTATCCATCGTCCACCAGCGGTACATAAGCAGCACCCATCGCTCGTAGGCGGCATAATCCAGTGCTACACACATAGCGGTATAACCCATCGCTATCGAATCAGCGGCATGATCCCTCGCCATGGAGTCAGCGGCATAAAATGTCGCTATAGATATCCGGCGGTATAAACCATCGCCAATAGAATACCCGGCGTAACCGTCGCCAATAAATACCCGGCGTAACCATCGCCAACAAAATACCCGGCGTAACCATCGCCAACAAAATACCCGGCGTAACCATCGCCAACAAAATACCCGGCGTAACCATCGCCAATAAAATACCCGGCGTAACCATCGCCAATAAAATACCCGGCGTAACCATCGCCAATAAAATACCCGGCGGAACCATCGCCAATAAAATACCCGGCGTAACCATCGCCAATAAAATACCCGGATAATCGCGGACTCAAGAGGTACTCACACTCATGTAGTACTTTGTTCCCGATCACATCGCTACGTCATGACAACGGCATCATCGCTTCGACGTGACAGCGGCATGTATCATCGCTTCGACACGACAGCGGCATCATCGTTTCGACATGACGGTGGTACCATCGCTTCGACGTGACAGCGGCATTTACCATCGCTTCGACACGACAGCGGCATTTACCATCATTCCGGCATGACAGCGGAAATACCCTTCGCTTCGACGTATTAGCGGCATAATATCCCTCGCAATAATAATATGACAGCGGCATTTTCCTTCGCTTCGACATATTTGCGGCAAATATTCTTCATCGCTATAATACGACAGCGGCAAGTATTCATATCGCTACGCCATGCATGCAACCGTAATGCATAACCCGTATTTCAATAATTGTTTCGGCACGACAGCGGCATCATCGCTTCGACGTGACAGCGGCATTTACCATCGCTTCGACACGACAGCGGCATCATCGCTTCGACGTGCATGCAACCGTAATGCATAATCCGTATTCCCATAAACATCGCCATGAGTGTATTTTAATGCACCTCGCTCCAACATGTAGCGGCAAAGCATTAAAATCATCACTCCGATGTATACCTATGCAACCGTAATGCATAGTCCATGTCTCATAAGACCCTGCAACCACCATGGTTAGCAACACATATGCCAATGATGAACACATATCATAAACGCACATAAGCAATCATGCATAAGTATGTGCTTCTCATTCCCAATAACATGTTCCTAGGCCCTCAACAGCCCCAAAGAGCTAACCACTGCTCTGATACCACTAATGTAAGGACCCCCGTGCCCTTAACCCGTAATTAGTGCATTAAGCCATACCATGAGTGCATATAATCATACCATCAGGGGAAAAACCCTATGCAAGTGCAACACCGTATGCTACCCAGAAAATTTCTTGCATTCAATTCCCAATATTCAAATTCCCCCTACCATTATTATTCACATAACATGCACCCACATAATACACTAATATGCTCTTAGTTCATTTAGCAATTTCCATAATTAATTGCATGCAACCATAATGGACAGAAAGAGGCCATAGCCCATTTATACATCCCATATACACGTAAGGTGTACTCACGTAAGAGCACTCAATGAATAAACGTGTATTTGATGCATAAAACACTATACCGGATACCGCTACTGGTACTTCTATCCTGGAAGCACCTTCCAAGCACAACTCGATCTCAACACTGGATCTGAGCGTCCATCCAGCCAGCTCTGGTACCTCGATCCTGGAAGTACCTCTAACCAAAAGCCCGAGCTCGACTCCAAAGCCGCTACACCTGTGTTACCTGCCCCAACAGAGACAGCCCCCACACGGGGTGAGCATACCAATACCACCAATCACAAAATAATAATATTGCAATTCATAATTTACAGAATGTAAATGCCATAATTTAAATGATACTCCCTGGATGGCAATACCCTCATCCGGGATCCCCCTGTATTGTCCCTGTTCTCAAAATAACCAAACTCATCAAATTCCCAAAGCCAGTTAATCGTCACATAGATTAACTAATACCGTTCTATTATACCAGTTCCATAATCAAAGGGATAAGAACATAATGTAAAAGACTATAGATATCGCATATATCTAACCAACAATTCCATGTTCTTATTTCATTGCTCGCTCCACAATAGCGGCATACTAAACCTCGCGCACGCTCAACAATAGCGGCGTCATAACCGATGGTCGCCCAATGGCGACCGCATCCCGAATCATTGCTCGCTCGAAGGCGGCACTGTATGATTCCCAATATATATATATATATATCCATTGAAGGCAAAGACCGTTTACCATGCATATCATTATCCATTTGAAGTAAATATAGTGCACCATGCATCTCAATATTTATCCAATGTAATTACCACATGCCAGACCACCTGCCAGATATTGTAATGTCCATATAATACAATTACCATACACCATGTATTCCAATGCTCATTTAATACCATTATTACAAACCATGCATATTACAGTTGCAATACTATAATTGGCTATGCTCGTACGTCCCACGTACCTTAATTTCCGAAGTCCGAGCCAAACCTTGCTCGAGTTCCATGCTCCGAGGAACGATGTGCTAACACGATAAATAATTCACAATTAATTACGAACATGCAACCCATGCTCAAGCACACCCATAACCCTCAACATATTGTCAATCCACAACAATTTACCATTTAAAAGACCCGGGGCAGGGCATATACAGGGAGGGAAATCGAATGAGACAATATCGAAAATTGCTCAAGGACCACCCCTAAATTTGAACCCCAACAACACAAATCAAACCCAAATAATCACCATAATTCATTTAAAACATGAATTAAGCTAACCAAGCAAGAATCAACACTCCTTGCCAAAAACCCCCAATTTTCGAATTCAATACCCTTAAATTCGAACCCAAACAAGCCCTTAAATTCGAACCCTTACAATTCTTCGAATTCGAACACAATCAAGCATCATAATGCATCTACAACATGAATTAATCAATTACCAACAACAATAATCGCCCCACAAGCGAAACCCCCAAATTTCGAACCCTAACCCACGAAATCGAGCTGAAAATTCGAACCAAACTTAACCAATAATTTCGAACCAAAAAGGCTGAAATAATCGACTCAAAACCAGCTTAAAAACGCCCCAAAAACATCAGAAAAATCGCACCAAAAACATACCAAAATCGCGCCCCAAAATCGGATGAAATCCAGTTTTTGAAGCCTACGCTTTTCTGGCAAATCCGAGCTCGATTCTCGACCAAACTTCAAATTGTTGGTATGGATAGAACCGCCTGGAAGAGACGAACACGGCGGCGGGTCGGACGCGCCGAACGGCGGCCGGACGGCGGCGGGCGGTGGCCTTTTGTGCGCGGGGGTAAAGGGGATCGGGAAAGGGGCTGCGGGCGCGAGGAGAGAGAGAGGTGAGGAAAAATGACTCCGATAATTAAAATCCCGGGTTCAATTGGTATTTATAGCAAAAATACCCCGAAATACTAATAGCCCCACAAATACATCATGATTCATTAAAAATCATCTGTTTTCAAAAACTCTCTCTCTAACTCAAAAACCCCCTACCGGTGCCCACACACAGCACCCGAAATTCTGAGTCACACTAAAAACCCAACTCGCAGGTTTTCACCGGAATGAGAATACGATCTCAACCTCGGGATCCAACGATCCCAACTAATCAATTAGACGAGCCCAGAAGGCCCGATTTACCAACCTCGGGAGATGCCGAACCGCAATTAATTCCTAATTGCCACAATTAAAAATCCATCCAGGATTAATACTACACCGGGATTAACACCATTAATTCCCGGACATCACAGATGTTAATCATTTTGTGATGATAATTATTGTTGTGAAAGCATGCTAGTTTTGTATGTGGTAGGATTAATAATTGATTAATCACCTATTATGTCGAATGGAATACAATCAGATAGACATGAGAATGAGTGTGTCACGGGATGACATGAGTATGTCACGGGATGACGCGTGATTACTACGAATGTCGTGTGTGGACATGTGATCATTGTGAACATTCATGATTAATGAATTTTTATGTTTCGAGGATGAGTTAAAGATTGATATAAATTGCGTCATTGAAGCATGCAATTGATTCTTATGTTAAATTTCAATCACCCTATGTGATAGTGTGCAGTAGCATGTTGTGTATAGAACTGCGAGAAACTTCTGATGCAGGGAATTAATGTTTGATGACAGAACATTATGAATATCGAAATGCGTAAATGACAAGGTACGTGTTATGTTACTAGTATTTGAGAAATACTAACGAGTTTATTTTGTACTTGTCCTATGACAGATAATATTTGGGTGAAGTAATGTGGAAATGTTGATACTTAAGAGTATGTGAGTGCTGTGATTAACATGATATTATGATGCCATTGCGTATTGTTGATGATTCCGTCTATAAAAGTATGAGACGAATTATTTGATATTGATGATCTTTGGCTGTTGGTGCGTATAATGTGGAGATATGTATGTGAGAATTACTAATGGGTTTTCTAGTAATTACTTTGCACCAGATAATAGCCAGGAGATGATATATGAGAGGTTGATATATAAGGACTCTAGAGTACCGCTACTTCATACGGACAATGGTAGTGATGTGGTGATGTTGGTATAAGTGACAATTGCAACCACACATGTATGAGGTTATTTATATGATAAAAGGTTGGTGTATTGTCATATATTCTGATATACGCATGATATGTGATTGATGATTTAGTGATTGAATGATGTGTACTATGATGAAAGTAAACTGTGACGAATTTAGACCTTGTGTGAGGAATACCGATGCCAGTACACAGGTACTGAAGTATGACAAGAAGTGCTGGATTTCTAAACACTGTAAGTGTTAGGTTTTATGAACTGTTAGCAATTTTCTTGATAAGTTAATTATAGGAACAAGCTTTTGAAATGTAAACAAAATTGAACAGGGCAAGTATGATGTTAACCTCGTATTGATTTACATGAATAGAGAAATTCATATGTTAGCTTATTAAATGCTAATGTTGGGATAGAGTAAAGTGATGTGATTTGCAGTCTTACCATTGTTGGTGTAATGGGGCACATGTATGAGCCGTGACGATTAGGATGACTGTTATTCTACAGATGATCAAGTCACTATCTTGAGCTGTATACCGGTACATGAATTTTACTGTTGGCTTTTATGGTAAGCATGTATTTAAATTCGAGGACGAAATTTTATTAGTTGGGGAGAATTGTGATGTCCGGAATAATTAGTAATTAATAATTTAGTTTAATTGTGATATTTTAAAAAGATTTTGAGATTTAAATTATTGGGCATTATATTTTGGACCGGAGTTGGAAAAAATAATTTCGGGTTGAACTTGTGATGCAAATTAAATTGAAATGGGTTTTCTTGCAACAATATATTAGTTGATTTAAATTAAATGGAAGAGATGGGTTTGAGTGGTGTTTACTTAACTAGGGTTAGAATAAAACTTACACTACATTTTCACACCCTAAAAACAATCGACCCTCCTCATCCATTCTTGCGCCTCCTTCACGCTGAAGAGTGACGACCCGATTAAGCAAATTTCAGGCGCGGTTTTGATCGAATTCTTGGTAAGAAATCTTGCCCAGTACCTCAATCGTTCCTCCCCCTTGCCATTTTGTTTTGTTGGTTCAAAGTTTAAGTTATGATGGTTCAAAAATCTTGTTGTACAAGGATCGATTTTACTGCTGCTTTTAGTTCGAATTGCATGTTGTTTGGTGGTATTTCTGTACCTGTTCTTGGGGGGAAGAATCACAATGTTTGTTTTGAAATTTAGGTGGTTTTCTTGGTTCGAAAATTGTGCAGTATTGGTTTCGAATTCTTGCTGTTTTGATCAACTTATTCTTGCTGTTTGGGTTCGAAATTGGCCTGCTACTTTGGTTCGAATTTTAGGCTGTTCTAGGGTCAAAAATCTGTTGCATTTGGTTTGAAAAACCTGCTGCTATGTACTTCGAAAATCTGGTGCAATTTTGTTCGATTTTTACTACTTTTGGTTCGATAACTTGCTGGTGCATTTTGACTCAAATGCTCGTTGGTTTAGTTTGAAGAATCTGATGTTAGTTGGTTTGATTTCTTGCTATTTTGCTTAGAATTTCTGCTACAAACCTACTGCTACATGGTTCGAAATTCTTGTAGTTTTGGTTGGATTTTAGTTTGTTTTGGAGTCATAAACTTGATGCTATGTATTGAGTTTGTGGGGTGTCTATGACTTGATTTTTGGGGATGTCTTGGTATTTTTAGGGGCTGATTTTAACTTGAAGAACTTGCATATAAGTTGTTTAAAAATCATGCTCATAAGGTGTTTGATAATATGCTTAAGTGGTGTTCAAGTGTTGGCAAAAGCTCTACTAAATTTGTAGTGAGAAAGTCTAACTTTATGGCTCATATCATGATAGAGTTTTGGAGATTATTGGGCTACAGTTTGGGATGCTAATAACTTAGATACATGTTAAGGTGTGTTAAACATGTATTAAAGTGTATATTAATCAATATACTTGAATCTGTACCATAGCATGAATTAGTGATTTATGTTACTTTATTGAGTTATTTCTAAACTGTGGAGACTAACTCTATTAGCATAGTTGATTAAAGTGAGTCTATAAAGATAATTCGAGCATGAAAATTATAACTGGAAATTCGGATAGTACGAGAAGTGTTATTAATTTGTGTATATTATTTCTTAAGAAAGAGATAATAATCCCAATTATCAAATGTAATATGTTAACTAGATGTTGAGACTGTTGAATGATTGAGCTAATGTGGAATGGACACTCGATTTATAGATACTCCATGAGCCTCCGGACATATATGGTGGCTTATTCACGTCGTCAACCTTAAGGTACGTGGTGACGTACGAGCAGGTATACCCAGTATTTATATATTCATGTGTACATGTATTTTGAATGTGATGTTTAAGGTAAGTGATTTAGTTTGATGGTTGAGTTTAATATACGTGGAATGGTGGATACATAGAGGTACGTGATCCAGGTATACGAGTTGAACATTGATGCATTTGGCATAATCGATATGAGAAATGGTTGAGAATGAGATTAACGTACAGGCAGAGTTGCCTTCGATATGAGACTCGTTATGATTGAGCATAAATGATGAATTGTGATTATATTGAATTTATTGCATTGATGAGTTTCAGGTTGTGATTAACGATACTGAACTTGATGTTTATGAAAGCATGTGAGACTGAAACAAGAACAGCTAGTGGAAGCTATACGGATCCAGAACTGTACAGGGAGTACATTTTTATTGATTTTAAATAATCTTAAATTGTTAGATTATGAATTAATTATAATTGTTATGCATTGTTATGATTATGAGTATCGTGACAGGGTATGCTCACCCCTGTAGGGGCTGTTCCTGTTGAAACAGGTACAACATATACGATGCTGCCTTGGGGTGCTAGGCTTGAACCTTGTTGGATGATGCTTCCAGAAGCGTAGTATGAGATTGAGCCGATATACGAGGTTGAGCGGTTAGTATATATACTAATTATGCATCTGGATGAATATCCGTTATTCATTGCTCTTCTGTGAGCACTTGTATCTGTATATGGACTGTATAAGGGTGTTGAAACCCACTTTTGTTGTCTTATTAGTGTGGTGTCTTCCCTGGCTGGGAATTCACTTAGTGTTTCTATATTCTGTTTAGTATTGTGTTGTCCCTGGTCGGGAGTTATGTTATGTGATGTGTTTTTATTTCCGGATAGCTCAGTTTATGGGGAGACTCTGTCCAAATTTTATAAAAACCCACAATGTAAAAGGTGGTGTAATGGGTATGGTATTGGGCGAAATCTTTGAGACTATTTGTTGGTAGAGATGAACATATAATGTTGAAAATTTTTATGTCATGGGTTTATGGGAAGCATATAATGATTCTTTTTAAAGAATGAAAAGAAAAATGAAAAATTTACACGCATACGACGTCATAAATGAACTAATGACGAGTTTAAGTGTTGGGGCCTTACATTAGTGGTTGCTCAAAGCAGTGGTTGCTCTTTGGGGCTGTTGAGGGCCTAGGAACTTGTTGATTGGAATTGGTAGCACATATTTATACATGATGGTATTAATATTGTGTGACACAACTAATTGCTTATGTGCTTTTACGATATGGAAAGTGGTATTACTAATCATTGTGGTTGCAGGAATCGTGTAGAATGTGATGGGATGGCATTAATGGTGATGTCTGGCACTTCATGTATTATGTGTTAAGGGATCTGATTTTGTAGGAAAATCAGGAAATGTGAGACGTACGGGCTTCGGACGGTAAAACGTGTTACACCTTTGATTATGTATATCGTGGATAGTGAATCCTTACATGTGATGGTATATGTGAAATGATAGTGATATATTGTGATAATGGAATCAACTGTTGTGTTCGATTATTGTGGTAGAATTGATGAATGTTCCGGTAGCCTTTATCTCCGAGCGAGGGAGGTACTTGCCGCTGTCATATGAAGCGATGGTAATATGATATTTGCCGCTGTCATGTCTAAGCGAGGTAACATGCCACTGTCATTGTCGAAGTGAGGGATATCATATGATGCCGCTATATGTCAAAGCGAGGGGTCCTAAAATTCCGCTGTTGTATTGGGACCGGAACAGTCACAATTCTAGTGATTAATGTGGAATATTGTGGTTATAACTGGAACGTGGTATCGATCATTATATTGTGCACTGTTGTATTAACCTAGATGCAGGTGCATAGAGCTAGTGGAAGTTCCGGTGGTTGTTATATTCGAGCGAGGGAGGTACTTGCCGCTGTCATATGAAGCGATGGTAATATGATATTTGCCGCTGTCATGTCGAAGCGATGTACATGCCGTTGTCATTGTCGAAGCGAGGGATATCATATGATGCCGCTATATGTCGAAGCGAGGGGTCCTAAAATTCCGCTGCTATAACAAGACCGGAACAACCACATTATCGATATTGATAGCGATGTCTCATTCCGCTATATTGGTTGGCGATGGTTCATGCCGCCAGGTATATTGATAGCGATGTCTCATTCCGCTATATTGATTGGCGATGGTTTATGCCGCCGGGTATATGTATAGCGATGCCTCTTTCCGCTATGTCATTGGCGATGGCTCATGCCGCCAGACATGTGTTTAGCGATGGTGCATTCCGCTGATTCCATGGCGATGGTTCTTGCCACCGATTATATATATAGCGACGTCTCATTCCGCTATTCTGTTGATGGTGAGTATATCAATTTGTGTATTGATATGAAATCATATTTTGTGGAATATTTATGTTGAGAGCAGGGACAATTTAAAGGATCAAGTGTGGATCAACTGTGTACAGTAAGTGTTATTACATCTTGTTGTTTTAAGAATGTATATTCATTGTGATTATGGATATTATATGTATGCCATTAGTGGCGATGAGTATTATGTACCGCCGTAGGGCGATGAAGATTGATGCATTGCTATTGTGTTAGCAATGAATATTTTTAGTACCACTATTGTGATTAGCGATGAATGCTGTTGTATCGCAATTGTGTTAGCAATGAGTATTGATGATGCTTTGATTGCAGATGGCAATAGAAGTTGTGCTATGTACAATTATGTTATTGCTCATTGGGTATATGTGATTTAGGCCCAAGAGGATATTGGATCGATCCAGGAGGACGAAGTATCGAGGTAAACCGTTTCAGTTGGTTGAACATATTGATATATGTTGATTCGAGTTATTTTGTTGATTTATATTGATTTTGAAATCATGTACATGTAGAAAAGTTGATAATGGAATTGAAGTGAAACCTAGATGTGTCGTATTCATATTTTGTTGCGGTAATGAGGCAAGAATGAGTGTAACCTCTGTGATAACACTCTCATATCTACGGTGTGTAGTGATGAGATATTGAAAATAGATGTTAATCATTTTGTGATGATAATTATTGCTGTGAAAGCATGCTACTTTTGTATGTGGTAGGATTAATAATTGATTAATCACCTATTATGTCGAATGGAATACAATCAGATAGACATGAGTTTAATGAGTGTGTCACGGGATGACATGAGTATGTCACGGGATGACGCGTGATTACTACGAATGTCGTGTGTGGACATGTAATCATTGTGAACATTCATGATTAATGAATTTTAATGTTTCGAGGATGAGTTAAAGATTGATATAAATTGCGTCATTGAAGCATGCAATTGATTCTTATGTTAAATTTCAATCACCCTATGTGATAGTGTGCAATAGCATGTTGTGTATAGAACTGCGAGAAACTCTGATGCAGGGAATTAATGTTTGATGACCGAACATTATGAATATCAAAATGCGTAAATGACAAGGTACGTGTTATGTTACTAGTATTTGAGAAATACTAACGAGTTTATTTTGTACTTGTCCTATGACAGATAATAGTTGGGTGAAGTATTGTGGAAATGTTGATACTTAAGAGTATGTGAGTGCTGTGATTAACATGATATTATGATGCCATTGTGTATTGTTGATGATTCCGTCTATAAAAGTATGAGACTAATTATTTGATATTGATGATCTTTGGCTGTTGGTGCGTATAATGTGGAGATATGTATGTGAGAATTACTAATGGGTTTTCTAGTAATTACTTTGCACCAGATAATAGCCAGGAGATGATATATGAGAGGTTGATATACAAGGACTCTAGAGTACCGCTACTTCATACGGACAATGGTAGTGATGTGGTGATGTTGGTATAAGTGACAATTGCAACCACACATGTATGAGGTTATTTATATGATAAAAGGTTGGGGTAATGTCATATATTCTTATATACGCATGATATGCATGGATTGATGATTTAGTGATTGTATGATGTGTACTATGATGAAAGTAAACTGTGAAGAATTTAGACCTTGTGTGAGGAATACCGATGCCAGTACACAGGTACTGAAGTATGACAAGAAGTGCTGGATTTCTAAACACTGTAAGTGTTAGGTTTTATGAACTGTTAGCAATTTTCTTGATAAGTTAATTATATGAATAAGCTTTTGAAATGCAAACAAAATTGAACAGGGCAAGTATGATGTTAACCTCGTATTGATTTACATGAATAGAGGAATTCATATGTTAGCTTATTAAATGCTAATGTTGGGATAGAGTAAAGTGATGTGATTTGCAGTCTTACCATTGTTGGTGTAATGGGGCACATGTATGAGCCGTGACGATTAGGATGACTGTTATTCTACAGATGATCAAGTCACTATCTTGAGCTGTATACCGGTACGTGAATTTTACTGTTGGCTTTTATGGTAAGCATGTATTTAAATTCGAGGACAAAATTTTATTAGTTGGTGAGAATTGTGATGTCCGGGATAATTAATAATTAATAATTTAGTTTAATTGTGATATTTTAATAAGATTTTGAGATTTAAATTATTGGGCATTATATTTTGGACCGGAGTTGGAAAATAATAATTTCGGGTTGAACTTGTGATGCAAATTAAATTGAAATGGGTTTTCTTGCAACAATATATTAGTTGATTTAAATTAAATGGAAGAGATGGGTTTGAGTGGTGTTTACTTAACTTAGGTTAGAATAAAACTTACACTACATTTTCACACCCTAAAAACAATCGACCCTCCTCATCCATTCTTGCGCCTCCTTCACGCTGAAGAGTGACGACCCGATTAAACAAATTTCAGGCGCGGTTTTGATCGAATTCTTGGTAAGAAATCTTGCCCAGTACCTCAATCGTTCCTCCCCCTTGCCATTTTGTTTTGTTGGTTCAAAGTTTAAGCTATGATGGTTCGAAAATCTTGATGTACAAGGATCGATTTTACTGCTGCTTTTAGTTCGAATTGCATGTTGTTTGGTGGTATTTCTGTACCTGTTCTTGGGGAGAAGAATCACAATGTTTGTTTTGAAATTTAGGTGGTTTTCTTGGTTCGAAATTGTGCAGTATTGGTTTCGAATTCTTGCTGTTTTGATCAACTTATTCTTGCTGTTTGGGTTCAAAATTGGCCTGCTACTTTGGTTCGAATTTTAGGCTGTTCTAGGGTCAAAAATCTGTTGCATTTGGTTTGAAAAACCTGCTGCTATGTACTTCGAAAATCTGGTGCTATTTTGTTCGATTTTTACTACTTTTGGTTCGATAACTTGCTGGTGCATTTTGACTCAAATGCTCGTTGGTTTAGTTTGAAGAATCTGATGTTAGTTGGTTTGATTTCTTGCTATTTTGCTTAGAAATTTCTGCTACAAACCTACTGCTACATAGTTCTAAATTCTTGTAGTTTTGGTTGGATTTTAGTTTGTTTTGGAGTCATAAACTTGATGCTATGTATTGAGTTTGTGGGGTGTCTATGACTTGATTTTTGGGGATGTCTTGGTATTTTTAGGGGCTGATTTTAATTTGAAGAACTTGCATATAAGTTGTTTGAAAATCATGCTCATAAGGTGTTTGATAATATGCTTAAGTGGTGTTCAAGTGTTGGCAAAAGCTCTACTAAATTTGTAGTGAGAAAGTCTAACTTTATGGCTCATATCATGATAGAGTTTTGGAGATTATTGGGCTACAGTTTGGGATGCTAATAACTTAGATACATGTTAAGGTATGTTAAACATGTATTAAAGTGTATATTAATCAATATACTTGAATGTGTACCATAGCATGAATTAGTGATTTATGTTACTTTATTGAGTTATTTCTAAAGTGTGGAGACTAACTCTATTAGTATAGTTGATTAAAGTGAGTCTGTAAAGATAATTCGAGCATGAAAATTATAACTGGAAATTCGGATAGTACGAGAAGTGTTATTGATTTGTGTATATTATTTCTTAAGAAATAGATAATAATCCCAAGTATCAAATGTAATATGTTAACTAGATGTTGAGACTGTTGAATGATTGAGCTAATGTGGAATGGACACTCGATTACAGATACTCCATGAGCCTCCGGACATCTAGGGTGGCTTATTCACGTCGTCAACCTTAAGGTACGTGGTGACGTACGAGCAGGTATACCCAGTATTTATATATTCATGTGTACATGTATTTTGAATGTGATGTTTAAGGTAAGTGATTTAGTTTGATGGTTGAGTTTAATATACGTGGAATGGTGGATACGTAGAGGTACGTGATCCGGGTATACGAGTTGAACATTGATGCATTTGGCATAATCGATATGAGTAATGGTTGAGAATGAGATTAACGTACAGGCAGAGTTGCCTTCGATATGAGACTCGTTATGATTGAGCATAAATGATGAATTGTGATTATATTGAATTTATTGCATTGATGAGTTTCATGTTGTGATTAACGATACTAAACTTGATGTTTATGAAAGCATGTGAGACTGAAACAGGAACAGCTAGTGGAAGCTATACGGATCCAGAACTGTATAGGGAGTACATTTTTATGGATTTTAAATAATCTTAAATTGTTAGATTATGAATTAATTATAATTGTTATGCATTGTTATGAATATGAGTATCGTGACAGGGTATGCTCACCCGTGTGGGGGCTGTTTTCTGTTGAAACAGGTACAACATGTACGATGCTGCCTTGGGGTGCTAGGCTCGAACCTTGTTGGATGATGCTTCCAGAAGCGTAGTATGAGATTGAGCCGATATACGAGGTTGAGCGGTTGTTATATATACTAATTATGCATCCGGATGAATATCCGTTATTCTTTGCTCTTCTGTGATCACTTGTATCTGTATATGGACTGTATAAGGGTGTTGAAACCCACTTTTGTTGTCTTATTAGTGTGGTGTCTTCCCTGGCTGGGAGTTCACTTAGTGTTTCTATATTCTGTTTAGTATTGTGTTGTCCCTGGTCGGGAGTTATGTTATGTGATGTGTTATTATTTCCGGATAGCTCAGTTTATGGGGAGACTCTGCCCAAATTTTTATAAAACCCACAATGTAAAAGGTGGTGTAATGGGTATGGTATTGGGCGAAATCTTTGAGACTATTTGTTGGTAGAGATGAACATATAATGTTGAACATTATTTATGTCATGGGTTTATGAGAAGCATATAATGATTCTTTTTAAAGAATGAAAAGAAAAATGAAAAATGTATACGCGTACGACGTCATAAATGAACTAATGACGAGTTTAAGTGTTGGGGCCTTACAACTTGCTTTTGAAAATTAATAGTCACATAAATTACGAGTTAATTCATCACTCATAATTTAATTTTTATTTATCGAATTATGAAATAACACAAACATAAATGAATTTCAGCTTGGACAACTAGGCTATAAAATTCCACACACATAGTAAGCAAAGAAAATCGAACTACATAATGAAAGTGATCATCAGTAGTTTCGATCATTCACTTGAGAATCATATTATTATCCAAAACATCTCATACGGATAAGTAATAACTTTCCTTAAAAACAATTAGTACTCAACCAGATATCATTTGATCAGAGAAAATAACCTCACCCACTTAAATATAAAGTGGGTGGATAAAATAAATTACCAAGACCAATTTTGCCATTTTGATCTCCTTATGATATCTCCGTAGCTGATAGGTAATCATTTGATGACTTTTGCATACCCAGCTCTAGACTTATCATGTATACGAGACTATTCAATTTCAGTTCAAATATAAAGAAATACATGAAAAAATTATTCGAAGGATAAAATCCTCAAGAATATTTCCAAAAGTTCAAAATCCATATCTCACATAGTCGTATCTTCAAAACATATAATGTTTTATACGACATGTTCATTACTTTACTATTTGTAACAATGTTAAACCACATCTATCATCATCTTATCAAAGCAATGTCTCACACTTTCCAGCATTCTCAGTGTCGAAAATGTAGGTGGCTCAATCAAATCCAAGGACATTACATCACAACAAATCTCTCGTTCGACATTGTTACTTCCAATAGGTTTAGGAGTAATTACATTGCTCTAACCACATCCATTTACATCCAAGTTATATAGAATGAATACCATAAGCGATACCCATACTATACATTAATTTAGTCAAACAAAGTCAAAAATCATCCAGCAGTTCATTAATAGTAGGTCTCAGAGTAGACTCTTTCCCTACCTCATGCTGCCACATATAACAGTTTATTCACAATCGTATAGTATTAATAGCGTGAGCAATATCACTACTACACAAAATCAACATATTCACATATCAATCTCATGTAATATCATACCAAGGCAAGCCAAGCCACGTAAGAGCAAATAAGTCAAATAATTCAAACACAGGCGCACACATTTATTTGTGCCTATTCAAGTGTACACAAGACTCAAAATTGAGCATTCCCAGTTATGCTCTGATACCATACTGTGAGGGCTCAATCCTAATTATGTGATTAATGATCACACAATGATAATTATAGCGTAAACATCGGAAGATTTGTTTAACATTTAACATGTGGCCCTAAAAATTTCGGCATGACCTCATCGCACGAGGAACATACCACCAACATAAATCAACATATACTGAAAATATATATCACCAGTTCATATCCATCATACACCAGTCAAACTACTAAACAGATATCCACATTGGGTGAAATAAACTAAAATACATAAACTCCTCACACACCACAGGGATAAACCCCTGGTCAACATATATATATATAATACTGGGATAAACAAAAGAATAAACCTCTCAAGTGTGGTTTCCACCAGACGTGCCCTCTCTGGGTCTTTGCCACCTGTATAACCTGCCATTGTCCACATACAAAGACAACAACAACCCCCCTTGGGGGTGAGCAAAAGCCCAATATGGAACTATCATGAAATATACAACATGTATCTATAAAATGTGATAAATGATGTAATGTTATGCAATGCAATGCAATGCAATGCATGTCGTGTCGGTATCAGGTCAATCACCCATCCACTGGGTATATCAGAATCAATCAAATCGCTATCAAATCATAGTAGCTCGAGCCTTCCAAGCATAAGGGATCATCAGTGATGCGTCGTCAAAGCGTCATCACATCCCAAGTCTTGACATAGTCAGGGACATACAAGGGATGACATCAGCAAAGTGCCACCAATCCCTCGTCTCAACAAATCATGGTAATCAGAGGAGACCACGATTACCTATACCTCTCGGGCCATTTAATGCCGGTCATAGTATCGCGGTACCAATCTCCAATGATTATCCCAGAATCCAGAAATAAACAGGGTATTTATGGATCATAGCTCAACGTGCATGTCATGCATCGATGTATGTATAAAAATGATGTGTGTTAACAAAACATTTAATTTCATACACCGATGTGTCAATTCATGAATGCTATGAATGCCGCATAATTTAAATAAAATCACATAGCCACATAATCTCACGTAATTCACAGAAGTCAACAAATCATATATCAAATGATACAGATACCCGTCATATGTTACCCGATCGTAACATACCTTATCTCGATATTTGTTAACTGGATGTAGCCGGTTTCATGTAGGAACGCACTCTACCTAATTAACCAAGTCAATTTCCATAATTAATAAATACATTTTTTTATAATTTCACATAAAAAAATACTCCGTAGACAGAACCTTGACAAAGATGTGCACTATGATGTCTCCTTTTTATTTATATCAACCCTTCCACCTTATTTACGTGAGATACTCTTACTGCTTTGCAGAATTATTTAATTTGAAATGTCGTAAATCATCTCCGTACTTATTTAGGATTCAGCAGGTTCCTCAAGGTTCTTTGTACAAAACTAAAATATAACCGAAACATAATTGACAGTCAAAGCATGTAATAGTTATCATGCTCAAGTACTACTTCTTCGCCTATTCACTTTATCTTAAGAACATTAACATATTAAATTCAGTAAAGACTTCCCAAGTTAATATAGATTTAGGAGAACATGATTATTAAGTTCCTTTCAATGAGAATTACATCAGTTTACATTATCAATTCCTTTAGGATTGACAGGGATGACTTATACTAATATACAAAGTCTGTAAGACTAAATAAATAACCACATAATCATAAGAATTCAAAGAAAGATGGCGTTATTACTAATTCATAAAATCAGTAAAACTATCATTTAATACTTTTCCTCCCTTACTTAAAACCGGATGACGGGAGTTTGTAGAAACTTACACTGCTTACATTTTCATGCAACACAGCTTGTAAATTTTTGGCTAGCCAAAGGATTTTAGGAAAATGCAAGATATAGAATTTTTGCATTGTCAATGGAGAAATTTTCATTCCTTCTATGTTTCTATTCGTAAAACAGAATGAATTTAAGTCGGTCAAATCTTCTTATCTCATGTAAAGAAAGACATACGCCCACACCATGAAAAATTTAAAGGAATGTGTTGTTTTTAATTACTACAAACACACGTGTATAACTTGGTAAAACAATAATCCAATCACATATCTACTAGTGTCAATTTGTTTAATATATTTTTTTCTTCTTAATTATTAATTTTATACGTATATGCCACGTACATAATTTCTGTAAAACCAACTAAACAAATGCAATACATAGCAAAATCGTAGGTCATCTCTCGACCACATGTACTTCTCATTAATGATTAATTAATTCACAAATTATGTTTTATTATCGTTAATCACATTTTGGGGTATCACAACATGGGTGAACCGACGTCTTGATAATTCGTTTATAATTTCTCTTCAATTATCCATCACTCCTGTGATATCCCCGAAATGATTATGTGATTTTAAACATTTATTATGTTATGAAGATTATGGTATTAATTCATTAGGTTGAATTAATAATATTAGGAAAATTCATTTCAGGGTGCATGTGTTATATGTTGGGATTTTGGGTTGTGGCATGATTATTTGGGGTGGTGTTGTTCGTTTTGGGTGAAGCATATTTAATTAAAATTTGAAGTATTTTATTGATTAAATACTATAAAATATCATGTGAGGATATTTTAATACATCGTGCTAAATACCGACCAAAACATAACACATCACACCACCCAACACCCAACCACCCCCCACCAACCCATACCCATCTCTGCACTCCAAACTGCCCCATACCCCCACTTGCCATCTCATTCACTCCACCTCCATCACTCCAAACTCTCCCCCCTTTCACCAAAAATTTGTCCAGCAGCTGCTAAACACATAGGAAGGAAGAAATCTCAAATTTCTTTGCAAGAAATCTTGCAAAAATCGGAGCAAAAGAGGGTGAGAAACCATGTCCTGTTTTGGTTTAAAGTTTGTTTAAGTTCATGTTTTTATTGGTGTGAAAATGGCATGCTAGCTTAGGTTTTATTTAAACCTTCGATTCAAGTACATTCATGGTGTTTTTATGAAGTTCCTAGCATGTTTACTTGAGAATGTTATATGTGTTATATGATGGATTTGTTGGTATGAAAAGTATTGCTCGAAAATTCTAGAAAAAAAATATGATACCCTGTTTCAGAAGAACTTGGGTGAGTACTGATGTAAATTGGCGATTTTGATGCATGTGGGTAGTTTGGGTAGAAATTCATTTTGAATACACTCATGGTAGTATATTGTAGCTCTTAGCATGTTTGTTCAAGCATGTGGTATATCTTATGTGCTATAATTGTTGGTATGAAAATGAGTGTTCGGAAATCTGGAAAATATCGCGCACAGAGCATGTGGCGATCGATCGCTACAAACGCAGCGATCGATCGCCAAAGGCCAGTAGCCAAAACCAAAGGCAGGCGATCGATCGCCATGAATGGCGCGATCGATCGCCTCGAGCCAGTGAAGTCTGGCGATCGATCGCCTAGAAGTAGCGATCGATCGACAGATGCAGAACAATGGAAAATGATGTTTTTGTTGGAATTTTTGATTTTGGTCGATAAATTGGCATCTAATATTGTGTTGTACACTGGTGTAGAGCCTTCACAGATAGCTACACAACGCAGGGGATAGAATCCTGCAACACACCATATTTTGGACAGGTACGTAAGCGACGTACGGGCATCCCAACGGTAACATGTATTATATATTCATTATCTGACATTTGATAGATGCAAAGTTGTGCATATGAGTATGATACATGTTGTTATGCATTGTTGTTGCATGTGTATGTTGTGGAATAAATGGTGTGTATTCCACGAGTCAGGGTTATCACTGTGATGATTTTAATGCTTACCGCTTATACCGCTAAAATGTGGAGCGGGAGGGGGGAGGCTCGCTTGCACATGGAGGCGAGGTTTACCATACGAAGCGAGGATAGAAATACCGCTTGTATGAAGAAGCGAGGGAAGGAGTTCCGCTTGTTCTAAAGTTATGAAGCGAGGGGCATTAAAATACACTGATGATAAACTGACTAAGGATTGAAGTAAAGATTTAAGAAGTAAAGATATGTCATGACATTTATTTAAAGAAGCCATAATATCATGTATTGATTTTATTATGAGTTATGGTACAAGGATAACCAAAATGGGCGTTTTAAATGCATTGGAAATACAGGAAGTATCTTATGCCTATGATTTATGCATTTATGCTTTATATTCATATTATGATTGATATGAACTATGATATCCTCATGTGTTGGGGGTTGTCTTTGTAAGTGCTTTTGACAATGAGAACCAGGGTCGGGGTTGATACTATTAGCTGTAAGGAGTGCTACAGGATTAGCAGAACAGAAATTACTTTTTGTATAGTTTCTACAAATTGTAGAGTAAAGCTATAGTGTAGTACCTTTTTGTTAGGAATATGTATAATTCCTTTTTGAACTTTTAGTACTGTAATCTCTTAAGCTCAGGGTAATCAACACGGCATAATACTCTGATTTATATATGATTAGTTCTCTTAATTGCACATTAGTATATTGTTTAGATAACAGGGTCTTACATTTAGTGGTATCAGAGCAGTGGTTAGATAACCAGGGAACGAGTAAAGGGTAGCCTTTAGAAACAAGTTGGCTAGGTATTCATTGGTGGGCATGTTTATGCATATGGTGCATATTTTGTATAAGTTGTTATACTAACATGCTTTTGAATATGATTACTCTTGTTATCTAACGGCTTATGTTATGAACTGCTTTTGGTATTGTTGTTAACCCTGTATTACAGCATGGAGGCTATTAATCTGGAGAACCTCAATGAAGGGGTGGGAGATGTAGGCAGTATCAATGCCAGTATTGCTCAGTCAAATCCTCTACCGCCACCTACTGTAGGCGTGGAGCCTAGTGCACAGATACTGTAAGGACCCCAAGCCCTTAACCCTTGATTAGTGTATAAATCATTATGTGTGGCACATGCTTTCAATAAAATAAATCGGGAAACTCAGATGATACTTTACCATTGAATGGCAATTACAAAATTTCTTTAATATTCAACATTAAGATCATCTCTACCAACAAATAGACTCATAGATTTCGCCCATTTCCATCCCCATTACACCACTTTTTACATTGTGGACTTTTATAAAAATTTGGGCAGAGTCTCCCCATAAATAGAGCCATCCCGAAATAAAAGCACATCACATAATATAGTTCCCGGCCAGGGAAAACACATACTCAACAGAATACAGCAACACTAAGTAAATTCCCAGCCAGGGAAGACACCACACATAAGACAACAAAAGTGGGTTTCAACACCCACATAATACACCAATGACTCTCATATCATTAGCAATTCTACCCTTAATTGCATGCAACATAGAATGAAAGAGAGAAAGACTCATGCCTTTATATACAACCCATATACAAGTATAACCGTGCTCACATGCGAGCATCATAAATGTGTATATAACCCTCGGGTGTATATAAATACTCTATACGATACCGTGCTCCATCAAGCCATGGTACCACGATCCTGGGAGTACATCCAATCAACAGCTCGAGCTCAGCTCCACAGCCATCGATGTACCTGTTCACCTGCCCCAACAGAGACAGCCCCCAACGGGGTGAGCATACCAATACACAAAATCCCATAATCACAATAATGAAATTCATAATTTACAACAAAAGTAAATACTAATGAATTTTAAATGATACTCCATGGATGGCAACGTCCTCATCCGGGATTCCGTGTACTGTCCCTGTTCTCACAATCATCAAACTCATCAAATCTCAAAAATCAGTAAATCAACACATTGATTTAACTCATCGCATGCCTAATTCTCGAGTATCAATAGATAGTGATTCCAAATTCATTATACATGCAAAAATAGATATCTCAATATCTAATACTGATTCTCAACTTCGCTATCAATCACAGATAGCTGAAATGCCTAGCATTTGTTTTACCAATTCTGCATTATACTTAGACATCTCAAATGTCTTATAATGAATACATGATTCCACGATCCTTCTCAGGCATCTCAATGCCCTACATTGGTCATATACATCCAGTACCCCATATATCTTGTGAGGTTATGCAACTCTAAAATCACGCACGCTTGTGGCGGCGATATCAAGATTAGGTCGTTCCATAGCTATATCAACACATATATATAACCATACGCACAACCATCTAATGCAATCAAAATACACTATGCATTTCACAATGCTCTCATATAAAGTAATGCTCATACGTCGCACGTACCTCAAATCTCCGAAGTCCGAGCCAAACCTTGCTCGAGTTCCATGCCCCGAGGAATGATGTGCTAACACGATAAATAATTCACAATTATTTACGAACATGCAACCCATGCTCAAGCACACCCATAACCCTTATACAAAAATATTGTCAACGCACGACAATTAACCATTTAAAAGACCCGGGGCAGGGTACATGCAGGGAGGGAAACGAATGAGACATCAACGAAAATTGTTCAAGAATCCCCCTTAAATTTTCGAACCCTAACATCACAATTCGAACCCAATTAAGCACCATAATTCAACTAAAATATGAATTAATCGATCAACAACATGAATAATCGCCCCTCCTGCCAAAACCCCAATTTTCGAACCCAAACCCTCACGCATACAGGGTAAAATTCGAACCATAAGCATCACCAAAGAGACTCAAAAGCTGAACCATGTGAAGCATAAGAATTTATCCAAAAAATCAGCAAGATTTTCGAAAAAAACCCAACACAATTTCGAACCAATTGGCAACAAATTTTTGAACCACAAAGTATGAAATTTTCGACCCAAATAATAGCACAAAACGCCCCAAAAACGTACCAAAAATCGAGCCCCAAATCGGACAAATTCAAACTTTCGAAGCCGGTGGTGGGTCGGACGCGCCGGATGGCGGCGGGCGCGCGCTTTTACGCGCGGGGGTTGGGGGCGACGGGAAACAGCGGGGAGAGAGGGAGAAACGGCTGGAGGAGAAATGCCTTTTAAAAATTAAAATCTCGGGTTCAACTGGTATTTATAACAAAAATACCCCGAAATACTAATAGCCCCACAAATACATCATGATTCATTAAAAATCATCTGTTTTCACAAACTCTCTCTCTAACTCCAAAAACTCATACCGGTGCCCACACAAAGCACTCCAGATCCCGAGTCACACTAAAAACCCAACTCATAGGTTTTTCACCGAAATGAGAATACAATCTCAACCTTGGGATCCAACGATCCCAACTACCCAAATAAACGAGCCCAGAAGGCCCAGCACCGCGATTAAACTCCAAATTGCCACGTAAAAACAACTTTAGGGGTCAATAATACTCCGGGATAAACATCTATAATCCATGGTCATCACAATATCCCCCACTAAAAGAATTTCATCCTTGAAATTAGCACCGATGTATCACGTAACACCCAGGCTACACAACAACGTGAAGCGATAACCTCGATTCTTGACCATATCAGAATCGTATTAATAAACGCGAGGATACTAATCTCACATAAACTCTGAAACAGAGCGACATACCAAAACCAACATATCACCCAAGAGGCAGAAACGTACCTCGATGCGGGTCATCCCAAAAGTCAGTCTCTCATGACTGCAAAACAACCAATACTTACGACTGTGGATCGGACAGTCATCCTTAGTTCTAATACAACTAGTAAGAACGCATCATGAATGACACCTCAACCATGAGAACGTTGACCTCGTGTCAAACTCTGGAATGGAATAGACTTCCAAATCCATCAAAAACGAAAGAGCGTCGGCACAACATAACGCTAACCATCCAAAAGCAGTTAGTCAACTGAAACTGCAAGGATTTGAATCGCTCCCGATTCCATCGTAGATATCATTCAATGACGTCTCTACCATGACTCACGATGTCTAACATACATCGTTACGAGGGAAACACTAGTATACCACGGTGTACACATACCAAACCTGGTTTCCACTTTTCAAACTTCCTCCATCAAAGGAGCAGTCGCATCATTGCAACTCGGATCGGGCAACTCACGGCCACCGATCCACACAAAAGACATCTCACAAGATGTCCACCTCCGGATGTTCCAAGAATCACATCCCGATCATAAATAAACAATCGAGACTCCACAGAGTTGTAACTTCTGAAAGGACATGCAATAAACCATTTGCATCCTCATCGCTTGTGTCAACAGCGACACCCAACAATCCGAATTCCTGCCATCCCTTGATAATCCTAGGATTTAACAATCCAAACTTGGGAAGGCTATCGAATAACTCGGGGGAAAACACCAACAAGGAAATACCTCAACCCACACGAGATAATCCTTCTTCAAAGGGAGTCAACTAACTTCACGATTATTCCACATAATTTATCGTGCCATGGAGAGTCCCAATCTCAAGGTGTTCCATATCTCTCATCAGAGATTTAACCACCCAAACACAGCATAACTCTATACTTGACAAAAAGAAATCGATAACTGGCATCCGTATACTCACCGGTATACCTGCCTAAGCACAGACACTACATGCATACTCAATGCACTTGGCTCGGGTATCTAGAACATACCCCTAAGCCCCAAATACAACCGTCAATTCTGAGTCATTCCCATCCATTGGAGAATGATAATCGACGATCAACAACACGGCGTGATTCCCAAAATCAACACCACATGCACCAACTTACCGAATCTTTCAAAGATTCCCAAATAGGTATAATACTACCTCCTTCCCCACAAGAGAAGTGCCATCGAACTCGAGATCCACTAGTCTCGAACCACCGTTCGGAAAAACTGGATACAATAACACCCATTGCATCCCAAATACACGGATTTCCCCAGATCGAGTCAACAACGACTTGATGACTCTCTTGTTGGTACTCCAACATTATGAGCTGTCCCAGACAAGTCTCACCAAGATTTAATATAAACGTATATATGTTTCAATGAGGCATGCACAACCTCAACCTCAAATGACGTGGTGACTACTAAAGTCCACCACAATCCACATCGTATCACCCTACGATTTGCCAAACTTGGTTCCAACGAGCAGTATAACGGCTCTAGCAAGCCCCTCATGGTACTGCACACGGGCGGCAGACAAACTAGTCTCTGCCTCTTTAGGTTTACCTCAAACCTACCAAACAAGACGGACGTTTCCGCATGGCATACCATACCGTGGGAAGAAAACTCAATAGAGTAGTGGGTCTTTACCCAACGTTCCTCTAATGTCGATACACCCTGGACACTCCAGTGTCCCTATGTACTTAACGTAACCTGATCCTAATCCTTTAGACCCCATTCTACACCCTCAAGGGTGGTGTGACCATGTCTACCACATGTCATATCGATAGAAAGCGAGTAATTTCCTCCATGATTACTCCTGTCGTCAAAAACATGGCCAAAAAGCCATTCCAACGAGCATACCTCAAGGGTACCACCACTCGTAATATGATCACCTCAAACATATGCTGCGGTACAATCACATGTACAGCGCGTCCATCCATTTCTCGAGCGACCCGCTCGGTATAAGGGTCACGTCAATCGGTGACGTAAACACCACCTTGTGCTCGGCACTGGCACCCAAGGCATACAACTGAATACGTATACTCAACGCATTGTTCATCGTAACGATGATGCATGTCTAATAAGACATCCCCCACACCATCGTCATCGTCATCCCGTGACGACACATGCCCACTCATGGCATCTAAGGCATCGTCAACTAGTGACGATACATGTCAACAATGACATCTAAACAACCCAGTCAACTCGTGACGGTCCATGTACATCAACGTATGTCATCCATCATCATGCTAGTCATAATAAAACATGCATATCAACGCATGCCAGCTATAATAATGCTAATAGAATAGCAATATCCATACCTCATCACTAACAAGATAGCGGCATACCTGTCTCCGTCACTCAATAATAGTGCGTAATCAGCACCCAGCGCTCGAAGGCGGCAAATCCTGTGCTGAGTACATAGCGGCACAATCCATCGCTATAGAATCGACGGCATGATACCTCGTCATATAATAAGTGGCATGAAACCTCGCTATACACCTGAGCATGAATCATCGTCCACATAATAGCGGAAAGAGGCATCGCTATTAACATATCCGGCGGCACGAATCATCGCCAATCCTCATAGAAGAATGAGTCATCGTAAATCATCATATACATATGCTCAACGGCGTGAACCATCATCAACCGACACAGCGGAATGTCTCATCGCTATACATGTATCTGGCGGTATGAATCATCGCCCATCATCATAGAGGAATGAATCATCATCATCGACACAGCAGAATACATCGTCGCTATCATCCGTGTCCTCATAAAGAAATGAATATAAATTGACACAGCGGAATACATCACCGCTATCATCCGTGTCCTCATAAAGAAATGAATATAAATCGACACAGCGGAATACATCACCGCTATCATCCGTGTCCTCATAAAGAAATGAATATAAATCGACACAGCGGAATACATCACTGCTATCATCCGTGTCCTCATAAAGAAATTAATATAACTCGACACAGCGGAATACATCACCGCTATCATCCGTGTCCTCATAAAGAAATGAATATAAATCGACACAGCGGAATACATCATCGCTATCATCCGTGTCCTCATAAAGAAATGAATATAAATCGACACAGCGGAATACATCACCGCTATCATCCGTGTCCTCATAAAGAAATGAATCATCACAACAAGCGGCATCTCATCCTCGCTTCTTCATACAAGCGGTATCTCATCCTCGCTTAGTATGGAATACCCCGCCTCCATGTGCAAGCGAGCCTCCCCCCTCCCGCTCCACATTTTTAGCGGTATAAGCATAAGCTTCTTCATACAAGCGGTATCTCATCCTCGCTTCGTATGGAATACCCCGCCTCCATGTGCAAGCGAGCCTCCCCCCTCCCGCTCCACATTTTTAGCGGTAAAAACGTAAGTATAAAATTCTCACTGTGATAAACAAAACTCCTGGAATGTATAATCATCATTCCTTTTTATACTCCATATTTCATGTAACCTGCAACCATCATGGTTAGCAACAATAGCCATATACGCTATGCATCAAACATTCAATGAATATATGCAACCACTTGCAAGTCAATACGTATACCAAGACATGTTACCTCGGAAATATCCTTTTACCTGATTTTCTTACAAAATCAGATTCCTTGGCACGTAACACACGGAGTGCCAGACATCACTATTAATGCCATCCTATCGTGTTCCACACGATTCCTGCAACCACAATGGTTAGCAATACCACTTTTCATATCATAAAAGCACATAAACAATTAGTTATGTCGTACAACATTAATGCCATCATGCATAAATATGTGCTATCAATAACTTCCTAGGCCCTTAACAGCCCCAATGAGCAACCACTGCTCTGATACCACTAATGTAAGGACCCCAAGCCCTTAACCCTTGATTAGTGTATTAATCATTATGTGTGGCACATGCTTTCAATAAAATAAATCGGGAAACTCAGATGATACTTTACCATTGAATGGCAATTACAAAATTTCTTTAATATTCAACATTAAGATCATCTCTACCAACAAATAGAATCATAGATTTCGCCCATTTCCATCCCCATTACACCACTTTTTACATTGTGGACTTTTATAAAAATTAGGACAGAGTCTCCCCATAAATAGAGCCATCCCGAAATAAAAGCACATCACATAATATAGTTCCCGGCCAGGGAAAACACATACTCAACAGAATACAACAACACTAAGTAAATTCCCAGCCAGGGAAGACACCACACATAAGACAACATAAGTGGGTTTCAACACCCACATAATACACCAATGAATCTCATATCATTAGCAATTCTACCCTTAATTGCATGCAACATAGAATGAAAGAGAGAAAGGCTCATGCCTTTATATACAACCCATATACAAGTCTAACCGTGCTCACATGCGAGCATCATAAATGTGTATATAACCCTCGGGTGTATATAAGTACTCTATACGATACCGTGCTCCATCAAGCCCTGGTACCACGATCCTGGGAGTACATCCAATCAACAGCTCGAGCTCAGCTCCACAGCCATCGATGTACCTGTTCACCTGCCCCAACAGAGACAGCCCCCAACGGGGTGAGCATACCAATACACAAAATCCCATAATCACAATAATGAAATTCATAATTTACAACAAAAGTAAATACTAATGAATTTTAAATGATACTCCCTGGATGGCAACGTCCTCATCCGGGATTCCGTTACTGTCCCTGTTCTCACAATCATCAAACTCATCAAATCTCAAAAATCAGTAAATCAACACATTGATTTAACTCATCGCATGCCTAATTCTCGAGTATCAATAGATAGTGATTCCAATTTCATTATACATGCAAAAATAGATATCTCAATATCTAATACTGATTCTCAACTTCGCTATCAATCACAGATAGCTCAAATGCCTAGCATTTGTTTTACCAATTCTCCATTATACTTAGACATCTCAAATGTCTTATAATGAATACATGATTCCACGATCATTCTCAGGCATCTCAATGCCCTACATTGGTCATATACATCCAGTACCCCATATATCTTATGAGGTTATGCAACTCTAAAATCACGCACGCTTGTGGCGGCGATATCAAGATTAGATCGTTCCATAGCTATATCAACACATATATATATAACCATACGCACAACCATCTAATGCAATCAAAATACACTATGCATTTCACAATGCTCTCATATAAAGTAATGCTCGTACGTCGCACGTACCTCAAATCTCTGAAGTCCGAGCCAAACCTTGCTCGAGTTCCATGCCCCGAGGAATGATGTGCTAACACGATAAATAATTCACAATTACTTACAAACATGCAACCCATGCTCAAGCACAACCATAACCCTTATACAAAAATATTGTCAACACACGACAATTAACCATTTAAAAGACCCGGGGCAGGGTACATGCAGGGAGGGAAACGAATGAGACATCAACGAAAATTGTTCAAGAATCCCCCTTAAATTTTCGAACCCTAACATCACAATTCGAACCCAATTAAGCACCATAATTCAACTAAAATATGAATTAATCGATCAACAAAATGAATAATCGCCCCTCCTGCCAAAACCCCCAATTTTCGAACCCAAACCCTCACGCATACAGGGCAAAATTCGAACCATAAGCATCACCAAAGAGACTCTAAAGCTGAACCATGTGAAGCATAAGAATTTATCCAAAAAATCAGCAAGATTTTCGAAAAAAACCCAACACAATTTCGAACCAATTGGCAACAAATTTTTGAACCACAAAGTATGAAATTTTCGACCCAAATAATAGCACAAAACGCCCCAAAAACGTACCAAAAATCGAGCCCCAATCGGACAAATTCAAACTTTCGAACCCCTGCGCTTTTCTGGCAAATCCGAACGCGATTCTCGACGAAACTTCAAATTCTTGGTATGGAAAGGTGCGCCTGGAAGAGACGAAGCCGGTGGTGGGTTGGACGCGCCGGATGGCGGCCGGACGGCGGCGGGCGCGACGCTTTTACGCGCGGGGGTTGGGGGCGACGGGAAACAGCGGGGAGAGAGAGAGAAACGGCTGAAGGAGAAATGCCTTTTAAAAATTAAAATCTCGGGTTCAACTGGTATTTATAGCAAAATACCCCGAAATACTAATAGCCCCACAAATACATCATGATTCATTAAAAATCATCTGTTTTCAAAAACTCTCTCTCTAACTCCAAAAACCCATACCGGTGCCCACACAAAGCACTCCAGATCCCGAGTCACACTAAAAACCCAACTCATAGGTTTTTCACCGAAATGAGAATACAATCTCAACCTCGGGATCCAACGATCCCAACTACCCCAATAAACGAGCCCAGAAGGCTCAGCACCGCGATTAAACTCCAAATCGCCACGTAAAAACAACTTTAGGGGTCATTAATACTCCGGGATTAACATCTATAATCCCTGTTCATCACAGATACTGCTATCAGGGGAGATAAGTCTGACCCAGTTCTTGAGCTATCATCCACCGCTATTTGAAGGGACTGAGACTGGGGGAAGCAGCCGAGGAATGGCTAGAGAGATTAGAGCAGATATTTGTATCAGCCCCCTGTGCACGGACTGCCTGGCTGAGGTTGGCAGAATTTCAGTTGGCGAAGAAGTCTTCCATGTGGTGGAAGTCAACAGTTATGGAGCTGAGGGCTCAGGATATGACAGTAGATTGGACTGTGTTAAGGACCCGGTTCCTTAACCAATATTTCTCCGCCGCTGCCAGACAAGTAAAGGAAGGTGAGTTTACCAATCTAAAGCAGGGTAGCAAGACTGTATCAGATTATGCCATGCAGTACTCCTCACTGTTGAGGTATGTGCCTCACATTGCTGTGAACGGTCATGCCAAGATGAGGCATTTTCTTAATGGGCTGAGGCCAGAGTTATTTGATCGGGTTGTCTCCAACAACCCCAGCTCATTTGATGATGCCCTGACTAGGGCAGAGCTGGCAGAGATTGGGGTTAGTGTGTACAAGGAAGCTGTACCCCCTGTTGTACCACCACAGAGACCAGCTATTGACAGTCTGAGGCCACGAGGAGACCAGTTTAAGCCTCGTGGGGCTTCTTCATCTTCTAAATTTGGTGGGAAGAAATTTCAAAATCAGAAGCAGGGCAATCGGGGACCAGCAAAGGGAAATAGAGCAGGAGGGAACAAGTGTGACAACTGTGGAGGATTCCACTTGACACGTGACTGCCGAGGATGTTATGTTTGTGGCAGGGTTGGCCACCTGGCTCAGACTTGCCCCAATCGGGTGGGTCAGGCAGACTCTGGGCCGAATAGGCCAAGATTTGACGCTAGGACTGCACCACCGAGACAGCAGTTTGCACCTCGACCACAGGGAGGTCAGGCGGCAGGACCGCCGCAGGGTCAAGTATATGCATTGACGCGTGAGCAGGCAGAGGCAGCTCCAGAGGAGATGATTGCTGGTACGTGCCATTTACTTACGTACCCTGCATTTATTTTAGTAGATACAGGTGCTTCTCATTCATTTGTATCTTCTGCTTTTGTGGAGAGACATCACTTGTGTTCGTCTTCGTTGCCCACGCCTCTTATGGTCTCGACACCCACGGGGAAGCATGTGATTGCGGATCGACTGTTATCTGATTGCCTCATTTATTTTGAGGGCAATGATCTGATGGCCGATCTGATTTTGTTGGATATGGCAGATTTTGACTGCATTGTCGGCATTGATGTGTTGAGCAGATACCAGGCAGTGGTTGATTGCCGACAGAGGATGGTGCATTTTCTGTCAGATCAGGGGTTTCAATGGACCTTCTATGGGGACGGCTCTCGTCCCAAGATTCTGTTAATTTCGGCAGTTAAGATGTCGCGGTTGTTAGAACGCGGTCACTCATGCTATATTATTTATGCCGTGGACGTATCAGAGGAAAAGGAAGAGTTGAGGATCGAGGATATACCAGTAGTTGCGGAATTCACCGATGTGTTTCCGGATGAGATTCCAGGTTTTCCGCCGATCAGAGATGTGGAGTTTGAGATTGAGTTACTGCCAGGGACATCTGCTGTTTCCCGTGCCCCTTATAGGATGGCACCGGCAGAGCTGAGGGAGCTGAAAGTACAGTGGCAGGAGCTCCTCGACAAAGGATACATTCGCCCTAGTGTATCACCATGAGGTGCACCAGTCTTGTTCGTAAAGAAAAAGGATGGTTCGATGCGTCTGTGCATCGATTACCGTCAATTGAATAAAGTGACGATTAAGAACAAATACCCCATTCCGAGGATTGATGACTTATTTGATCAGCTTCAGGGCACAGAGCTTTACTCGAAGATTGACTTGAGGTCAGGCTATCACCAGATACGAGTTAGAGCTGATGACATACAAAAGACAGCCTTTCGAACTCGGTATGGGCACTACGAATTCTTAGTGATGCAATTCGGAGTGACGAATGCCCCTGCAGTATTTATGAGCTTGATGAACAGAATATTTCAGAGGTATCTTGATCAGTTTGTGATCGTGTTTATTGACGACATTCTTGTCTACTCGAGAAGTAGGGAAGAGCATACCAATCATTTGAGGACGGTACTTCAGATCCTCAGAGATCATCAGTTGTACGCCAAGCTCAGCAAGTGTATCGAGAGGGGATATCAGTAGATCCCAGGAAGATAGAGGCAGTTATGGATTGGCCTGCGCCAACTTCAGTCAGTGAGATCTGAAGTTTCCTTGGTTTGGCTGGGTATTATCGACGCTTTGTCGAAGGGTTTTCAAAGATCACCAAGCCATTGACGCAGCTAACTCAGAAGGGAGTTCCATTCTGTTGGTCGGAAGCTTGTGAGCAGAGCTTCCAGGAATTAAAGCACAGATTGACTTCAGCGCCAGTATTGGTGATTCCCAGGGAGAACAAGGGGTTCACTCTCTATACTGACACATCGCTTAAGGGTTTAGGATGCGTGCTGATGCAGGATAAGCACGTTGTGGCTTATGCTTCGAGACAATTGAAGCCAGACGAGATGAGATATCCAGTTCATGATTTGGAGCTAGAACCTATAGTGTTTGCCTTGAAGATTTGGCGACACTACTTATACGGTACCTCATTCACCATTTTCACTGATCACAAGAGCCTGAAGTTCTTGTTTATGCAGGCTGAGCTGAATATGAGACAGAGGAGATGGATGGACCTCCTGAAGGACTATGATTGTGAAATCGAATACCATCCGGGAAGAGCAAATTTGACAGCCTACGCTTTGAGTCGGAAGGTGAAGAGCACGGAAAAGGATGCCATGTGTCTATCAGCTATGATGGGCTCCTACTGTCAGTTGGGTTTTGATTATGATGTGTCTGCTTCACCGGTGCAAGTTTTGACCTTATTAGCTGAGCCCGTTATTTATGATCACATCAGGAAGGCTCAGGAGACTGACGAGGAAGTTCAGAGATGGTTATCAGTGGTTCGTCTGGGTCAGTCGTCGAAGTTCAGGACGGCTGAGGATGGTTCCTTGAGGTTAGGTGATCGATGGGTGGTTCCGAATACACCTGAGTTGCATCAGGGAATACTACAGCGAGCTCATTGCAGCATGATGAGTATCCACCCGGGCGGAAAGAAAATGTATAAGGACTTATGCAGCCAGTTTTGGTGGAGACGAATGAAACAAGATGTCACCACATTCGTCAAGAGATGTCTGATTTGTCAGCAAGTGAAGGCTGAGAGGCAGAGGCCTGGTGGTGAGCTTAGAAGTTTGGAGATACCAAAGTGGAAGTGGGAGCACGTATCCATGGACTTCGTGACCCACTTACCGAGGACTGTTTCGGGTTTTGATGCCATATGGGTAGTCGTGGACAGACTGACTAAAGTGGCTCACTTCATTCCATACTCTATGACCTTCACGTACTTGAGGACGGCTCAGTTATATATCAGAGATGTAGTGAGACTGCATGGGATCCCTGTTTCGATTGTGTCTGATCGAGATCCGCGGTTTACCTCTCACTTTTGGGAAGGTCTTCAGTCAGCTCTGGGTACAAAATTGAGGTTGAGCACAACATATCATCCTCAAACGGATGGCCAGACCGAGCGTACCATACAGACGCTCGAAGATATGTTACGGGCTTGTGTGTTGGAGTTCGATACTTCTTGGCAGGACTCAGTAGCCTTAGTGGAGTTTTCGTATAACAATAGCTACCAGGCAAGCATACAGATGGCTCCTTTTGAAGCTCTCTATGGTAGACGTTGTAGGTCACCTTTATATTGGGACAATGTAGACCGTAAATCGATCGGAGGACCAGAGTTGGTCCAAGAGATGGAAGAAAAGGTGAAGGTGATCAGAAGGAAAATGAAAGCAGCTCAAGACAGACAGGCAGCGTATGCTAATCAATGGCGCCGGCCGTTAGAGTTTCAGTTGGGCGACAGAGTCTTTTTGAAGATCTCACCTTTCAGAGGTGTAGTACGTTTTGGGATGCGAGGGGAGTTATCCCCGAGATAAGTTGGACCGTACGAGATTTTACAGTGTATTGGTACTCTGGCATACCAATTGGCTTTACCGCCCTCTCTGTCCGGCATACACGATGTGTTTCATGTATCTATGTTGCGGAAGTACGAGCCAGATCCTTCTCATGTGTTGCAACCTTCCGAGGTTCAGATAGAGTCCGATGTTTCCTATGTGGAGCATATCAGGATTCTGGATCGGGCAGATCGCAGACTACGAAACAAAGTTATTCCTATGGTCAAAGTTTAGTGGGATCGTAGGGGTGTCGAGGAGGCCACGTGGGAGACGGAGCGACACATGGTGCAGCACTATCCGGAACTGTTTTCTGGTATGTGATTTATGCTTTGTTTCGTTTTGGGTAAGTACATGCTGATTTCGAGGACGAAATCTTATAAGTAGGGGAGTATTGTGATATCCCCGAAATGATTATGTGATTTTAAACATTTATTATGTTATGAAGATTATGGTATTAATTCATTAGGTTGAATTAATAATATTAAGGAAATGCATTTCAGGGTGCATGTGTTATATGTTGGGATTTTGGGTTGTGGCATGATTATTTGGGGTGGTGTTGTTCGTTTTGGGTGAAGCATGTTTAATTAAAATTTGAAGTATTTAATTGATTAAATACTATAAAATATCATGTGAGGATATTTTAATACATCGTCCTAAATACCGGGACCAAAACATAACACATCACACCACCCAACACCCAACCCCCCCCCACCAACCCATACCCATCTCCGCACTCCAGACTGCCCCATACCCCCACTTGCCATCTCATTTCACTCCACCTCCATCACTCCAAACTCTCCCCCCTTTCACCAAAAATTCATCCAGCAGCTGCTAAACACATAGGAAGGAAGAAATCTCAAATTTCTTTGCAAGAAAGCTTGCAAAAATCGGAGCAAAAGAGGGTGAGAAACTATGTCCTGTTTTGGTTTAAAGTTTGTTTAAGTTCATGTTTTTATTGGTGTGAAAATGACATGCTAGCTTAGGTTTTATTTAAACCTTCGATTCAAGTACATTCATGGTGTTTTTATGAAGTTCCTAGCATGTTTACTTGAGCATGTTATATGTGTTATATGGTGGATTTGTTGGTATGAAAAGTGTTGCTCGAAAATTCTGGAAAAAAACTATGACACCCTGTTTCAGAACAACTTGGGTGAGTACTGATGTAAATGGGCGATTTTGATGCATGTGGGTTTAAGTTTGGGTAGAAATTCGTTTTGAATACACTCATGGTAGTATATTGTAGCACTTAGCATGTTTGTTCAAGCATGTGGTATATCTTATGTGCTATAATTGTTGGTATGAAAATGAGTGTCCGGAAATCTGGAAAATATCGCGCACAGAACATGTGGCGATCGATCGCTACAAACGCAACGATCGATCGCCGAAGGCCAGTAGCCAAAACCAAAGGCAGGCGATCGATCGCCATGAATGGCGCGATCGATCGCCTCGAGCAAGTGAAGTCTGGCGATCGATCGCCTAGAAGTAGCGATCGATCGCCAGATGCAGAACAATGGAAAATGATGTTTTTGTTGGAATTTTTGATTTTGGTCGATAAATTGGCATCTAATATTGTGTTGTACACTGGTGTAGAGCCTTCACAAATAGCTACACAATTCAGGGGATAGTGTCCTGCAACACACCATATTTTGGAAAGGTACGTAAGCGACGTACGGGCATCCCAACGGTAACATGTATTATATATTCATTATTTGAAGCGAGGGGCATTAAAATACACTGATGATAAACTGACTAAGGATTGAAGTAAAGATTTAAGAAATAAAGATATGTCATGACATTTATTTAAAGAAGCCATAATATCATGTATTGATTTTATTATGAGTTATGGTACAGGGACAACCAAAATGGGCGTTTTAAATGCATTGGAAATACATGAAGTATCTTATGCCTATGATTTATGCATTTATGCTTTATATTCATATTATGATTGATATGAACCTTGATATGCTCATGTGTTCGGGGTTGTCTTTGTAGATACTTTTGACGATGAGAACCAGGGTCGGGGTTGATACTATTAGCTGTAAGGAGTGCTACAGGATTAGCAGAACAGAAATTTCTTTTTGTATAGTTTCTACAAAGTGTAGAGTAAAGCTATAGTGTAGTACCTTTTGTTAGGAATATGTATAATTCCTTTTTAAACTTTTGGTAATGTAATCTCTTAAGCTCAGGGTAATCAACACGGCATAATACTCTGATTTATATATGATTAGTTCTCTTAATTACACCTTAGTATCTTGTTTAGATAATAGGGTCTTACAACTCCTGTTTAGGTTAATTTTTGTGCTTAAGTCAATTTAGTTTGATAATCATTCCATAATCGTAGGTTAAATATAGTAATTCTAATCGAACGTGGTAATTACTACTAGTGTGATGCCCCGAAATTAATTATATGCAATTTGGGCATTAATTATGTTTATAGGATGAATTATGTTGATAATTGATTTATGTGTTGAAATTAATTATCATGTTGAAATGCTTAGTCACATGATAGACGTGACCCGGGGTTGCATTTCAGGGTAAATGTTATGCATGGTAGAAAATGAGGTGTTAACATGATTTAATTATGTTGATTGTTAATTATGAGGAAAGCATGATTTTAGTGAAGTTGTATGCATTTTTGTAAATGCTTGTAAAAATGCCATGTTGAAGTATTTTATACATCATGTTAACTAATGGGTACAAGTTTAATTAAATTAAGTCATATACCCCTCTATACCCCTTTTCCCTTTACTTTACCAATCACTTTTAAAATCCCCAAAATCACTTCCCAACCCAAAACCCTTCCCATTTTCGAAATCCTTCAAAGGAGGAAGAAGGAAGCTCCACAAAACCTTTGTTTTTAGATCTTTGTTAAGATTTGGAGTCTTCAAGAGGTATGGAACCCTCCCTAAAGTTTTTATGATGTTTGGTTTTGAAATGGGTTGGCTTTTTGTGTTTTATGTGGGTTTGTTTTGGGTATATGTTGTATGTGGTTGGTGTATGATTTTTGAAGTGTTTTGTGTGGGTTTTAGTGGGTTATGATGATGTTGATGTTGTAGAGAAGTTTGGGTTTGAAGGGTTTGAAGTGGAGCTTGAAAAATGCTCATCAATGGCGATTTTTCGTGGTTCAGGACTCGGCGATCGATCGCCCGTTCTTGGCGATCGATCGCGAGCCAGCAGTGGGCGCCAGTAACATTTGGCAATCGATCGCTACCTTTGGGCGATCGATCGGCGAGGCTGGTGATCGATCGCGCCAAAAGTGGCGATCGATTGCCAAGGTGTGAAATTTTCACCTTCGTCCAGTATGATCTCGCGATCGATCGGGCCTGGGCGGCGATCGATCGCGAGATACAAAAATATGAGTTTTTGGATTTTTTGTGGGATTTTTGGATATTGGACTATAATTAGCTTCTAATATCGATTTGTATGGTTATGTAGAACCATCCCAGGTACCCACAACTTCAAGGAGATAAAGTTCTACAACTTCTCCATTTTTTGGGATTAAGGTACGTACGAGACGTACGGGCATCGGACGGTAACACATTCCTAAACTATGACTATGCATTGAATGCATAAGTATTTATGATGTTTATGATGATGATTATGATAAGTAAATTATGATGATGATGTTATGATAAATAAAGATGTACGATATTTACGATGACGATTATGATAAAAAGATGATGTTTATAAGATGTTGATGTTTATAAGATAATGATGTTTATAAGACGATGATGCTTATAAGATGATGATGTTTAGAAGATGTTGATGCTTATAAGATGATGATGTTTATAAGACGATGATGCTTATAAGATGATGATGTTTATAAGATGATGATGCTTATAAGATGATAATGTTTATAAGATGATGATGCTTATAAGATGATGATGTTTACAAGATGATGATGTTTATAAGATGGTGAAGTTTATGATATGATGATGATGATATATGTTTAACATTGTTATATTAAGAATGGTTGAATGTCCGATGGTTGTTATGGGCAAGCGAGGAAGGTACTTGCCGCTCACATAACTAGCAAGGGGATACATCCGCTATCAAGGCGTAGCGAGGGGTATCATAATTCCGCTAAGCGATGAGATACATCCGCTATCAAGGTGTAGCGAGGGGTATCACAATTCCGCTTTATGTCGAGCGAGGGGGCCAATTATGCCGCTGTCATAATAGAACCAGGACAGTCCCATTTCTAATTAACATTGTTGATTATGAGCTTATGAATGAAGTACGATTTTAATCATTTTGTCAAGAACTAATGATTATATGCATGACTATGAAACAGGGACAACCAAAGATGGTTAATGCGATTAACCAGGAAGTATATGTTACCGAACACTTTCATGCATTTATTTATATGCCATTACCTTATGATGTTAAGTAACGATGTATATGCTCATGATGGGTTGTTCCTGTAGGTACACTTTTGGACTAAAGGACTAAGGGCCGGGTTGAGGCAGTGAGCTATGAGGAGCATGAAAGAAGTTAGGATACATGATTTTTGGATAGTCTCTACTCTAGGAGTAGTATAATTCTATCGCCTTAACATTCATTTGAGAATGTAATTAATTAAGTTTGAAATTTCATTTTTTTTTTGCCTGTAATCTTATTAGCTCAAAGCTACAACTGGTGCCCTAAGAGGTTATAAATGCATGTTTCGTCCCTAATATGTTATTAAGATGATGTTAAGGTAGGAAGACCCTACATTAGTGGTATCAGAGCAGTGGTTAGATAACCCGGGAATGAGTGAAGGGTAGCCTTAGCAATAAGTTAGCTAGGTGCTCACTTTTAACATGTTTTGTGTATAAGTTGCATATGAAGGATATGATGTTACACTAACATGGTTGATTATCTAACGATGTATTATATGAACTGCTTTTGGGTATTGTTGTTAACCCTTGTCTTGTAGTATGGTAGCGAATGTAGAAGTGGGAGATGCAGTTAGTGTTAATGCAAGTGCTGGGCGTACAAATCCTCTACCACCGCCAGCTTTGGGCGAAGAACCATCTGAACAACAGTTATTACCTGGAGAGCTAAGCTTGGTTCAATTTCTGACATACCGACCCCCGATGTTCGAGGGAACTGAGACTGGGGAAATGGCTGAGGAATGGTTGGAGAGGATAGAACAAATATTTGTGGCAGCTCCTTGTGCTAAGACAGCCTGGATAAGACTAGCGGAGTTCCAGTTAGCCAAGAAGGCGCTGATGTGGTGGAAGACCACAGTAATAGAGCAAGAGGCTCAGGGTCAAGAAATCAATTGGAAACTGTTCAGAACTCGGTTTCTGACCCGCTATTTCTCAGCTGCTGCACGACAGGCCAAGGAAGATGAGTTTACTAACCTTAAGCAAGGTAACATGTCTGTATCAGATTATGCTCTTCAGTATTGTTCTTTGCTCAGATATGTACCTCACATCGCCGCAAGTACTCAAGCAAAGATGAGGAACTTCATGAAAGGCTTGAGGCCTGAACTGTGTGACAGGGTGGTCACTTATGGCCCTGCTTGTTTTGATGACGCACTTGCAAGGGCTGAGTTAGCCGAGCTGGGAGTTGGTGCATATCCTGATGCCGTGCCACCTCCAGCACCCCCTCAGAGATCAACTTCTGACAATTTGAAACCAAGAGGTGATCAATTCAAGCCAAGGGGGAATACTTCGGCTTCGAGATTCAGTGGTAAGAGGCCCGAGAATCGTTGGATAGGAAACCGTAAGAATAACGCCCCATCAGAAAGAGGCCAGTCTCAGGGAGGCAGGTTTGGGGAGGTCCAGTGCTCTCTTTGTGGGCAATCACATATGACCAAAGACTGCGTAGGTTGCTATGTTTGTGGCAATAAGGGCCACTTTGCTCGGCAGTGTCCCAATCGGGAGGGACAACAGAACTCTGCGGGGAGGCCTGCGGACAGAGCAACGCATCACAGGCCACCATTTGTACCAAGGCAGCATGGAGGTCAGCCTATGGGGCCACCTCAAGGGCAGGTTTATGCATTGACAAGGGAGCAGGCTACAGCGGCTCCGGAAGAAGTGATAGCGGGTACGTGTCTTTTATTTATGCACCCTGCTTTTATATTGATAGACACAGGTGCGTCACACTCTTTTGTGTCGACAAGTTTTGTGGAAAGGTGCCACATATGCACTTCTCCATCGCCCACGCCTCTTGTAGTCTCGACACCCGCTGGAAGAAGTTTGATTGCTGATCGGATTGTCTATGATGGCCTCATTTATTTTGAGGATAACGAGCTAAGGTCAGATTTGATTGATCTGGGAATGTCAGATTTTGACTGCTTTGTGAGTGTTGATGTTCAGAAGATAGCTTTCAAGACTAGATTTGGGCACTATGAATTCTTAGTCATGCCTTTTGGGGTGACGAATGCCCCAGCTGTGCTTATGAGTCTGATGAACAGGGGGTTCCAGCCGTATTTGGATCAGTTCGTCATTGTTTTCATTGACGATGTACTTATTTACTCCCGAACTGAAGAGGGACACGTAAAGCACTTGAGGGCAGTACTCCAGATCCTTAGGGATCATCATTTATATGCAAAGCTCAGTAAGTGCGAGTTTTGGTTTAGCAATGTGGTGTTCTTGGGTCATGTTATGTCTAGCTGAGGGATGTCTGTAGATCCCAAGAAGGCTGAGGCTGTGTGTTGATGCAAGATAAGCACGTGGTGACTTATGCTTCGAGGCAGTTGAAGCCTCATGAGACGAGATACCCAGTTCATGATCTGGAACTGGCGGCCATCATTTTCGCCTTGAAGATTTGGCGGCATTATCTATATGGTACTTCATTACCATTTTTACGGACCATAAGAGCCTGAAATATCTATTCACTTAGGCTGAACTGAATGTGAGGCAAAGAAGATGGATGGATTCACTCAAGGATTATGATTGTGAAATTGAGTACCATCATGGTAAAGTAAATTTGATAGCAGATGCCTTAAGTCGGAAGGTGAAGAGTACTACTGAGGACGCTATGTGTTTATCAGCGATGATGACTTCTTCTTGCCATCTGGGCTATGATTTTGATGTGGACACGTCGCCGGTGCGAGTGTCGACCTTGTTGGCTGAGCCGGACATATTTGAGACTATCAGGAAAGCCCAGAGATCGGATGATGAGGTTCAGAGATGGTCATTGATAGTACTTCAAGGACAGCCATCAAGTTTAAAGTGGCTGAGGATGGTTCTCTGAGACTCGGTGACCGATGGGTAGTTCCATGCACGCCGGAGTTGCGTAGAGGGATCTTGGAGCGAGCTCATAGTAGCCGATTTAGTATCCACCCAGGAGGAAGAAAGATGTATAAGGACCTAAGTGGCCAGTTTTGGTGGAAACGGATGAAGCGTGATGTGATCGCTTTTGTTAAAAAGATGGTTGATCAGCCAGCAAGTAAAGGTAGAAAGGCAGAGGCCTGGTGGCGAGCTGAAGAGCTTGGAGGTACCCCAATGGAAGTGGAAACACATATCTATGGACTTCGTGGCCCACTTGCCCGGGGACGGCCTCTGGAGTTGATGCGATCTGGGTGATCATGGATAGGCTGGTGAAGGTAGCTCATTTCATCCCTACAGTATGACCTTCACGTATCTAAAGATGGCCCAATTATATGTGCGGGATGTGGTGAAGTTACATGGCATTCTAGTCTCGATTGTGTCTGACAGAGACCCAAGGTTTACTTCACATTTCTGGGAGGGTCTCGAGACAGCTTTGGGCACAGAGGTGAGAATGAGTACAACGTATCACCCACAGACAGATGGTCAGACAGAGCGTACTATACAGACGCTCGAGGATATGTTGAGGGCATGTGTATTGGAGTTTGATACTCCGTGGCAAGATTCTATACCACTAGTAGAGTTCTCCTTTAATAACAGCTATCAGGTGAGCATTCAAATGGCCCCATTTGATGCTCATTATGGACGACGCTGTAGGTCACCGCTGTATTGGGAGGACCTGACTAGTAAGGCGGTCGGAGGACCGGATATGATTAAGGATATAGAAGACAAGATTAATACGATACGTCAAAAGATGAAAGCGGCTCAGGATAGGCAAGCAACCTATGCCAATAAGTGACGGCGACCGCTAGAATTCCAAGTAGAAGACAAGGTATTCTTGAAAATCTCACCCTTCAGGGGTGTAGTTCGTTTTGGTATGCAGGGGAAGTTATCCCTGAGAAATATGAGCCGTATCCGTCTCATGTATTACAGCCTACTGAAGTGCAGTTGGACTCAGATGTATCCTACATAGAATGACCGGTCAGGATTCTGGATCGTGAGGATCGCAGATTACGAAGTAAAGTTATACCGATGATTAAGTTCAGTGGGATCGTCGGGGTGTCGAGGAGGCTACGTGGGAGACGGAACGGCATATGATACAGCATTACCCGGAACTATTTTCTGGTATGATTTATTTTTAGTTTCGTTTTGGGTAAGTACATGCGATTTCGAGGACGAAATCTTATAAGTAGGGGAGTAATGTGATGCCCCGAAATTAATTATATGCAATTTGGGCATTAATTATGTTTATAGGATGAATTATGTTGATAATTGATTTATGTGTTGAAATTAATTATCATGTTGAAAAGCTTAGTCACATGATAGACGTGACCCGGGTTGCATTTCAGGGTACATGTTATGCATGTTAGAAAATGAGGTGTTAACATGATTTAATTATGTTAATTGTTAATTATGAGGAAAGCATGATTTTAGTGAAGTTGTATGCATTTTTGTAAATGCTTGTAAAAATGCCATGTTGAAGTATTTTATACATCATGTTAACTAATGGGTACAAGTTTAATTAAATTAAGTCATATACCCCACTATACCCCTTTTCCCCTTTACTTTACCAATCACTTTTAAAATCCCCAAAATCACTTCCCAACACAAAACCCTTCCCATTTTCGAAATCCTTCAAAGTAGGAAGAAGGAAGCTCCACAAAACCTTTGTTTTTGAGATCTTTGTTAAGATTTGGAGTCTTCAAGAGGTATGGAATCCTCCCTAAAGTTTTTATGATATTTGGTTTTGAAAGGGTTGGCTTTTTGTGTTTTTTGTGGGTTTGTTTTGGGTATATGTTGTATGTGGTTGGGGTATGATTTTTGACGTGTTTGTGTGGGTTTTAGTGGGTTATGATGATGTTGATGTTGTAGAGAAGTTTGGGTTTGAAGGGTTTGAAGTGGAGCTTGAAAAATGCTCATTAATGGCGATTTTTCGTGGTTCAGGACTCGGCGATCGATCGCCCGTTCTAGGCGATCGATCGCGAGCCAGCAGTGGGCGCCAGTAACATTTGGCGATCGATCGCCACTTTGGGCGATCGATCGGCGATAAGTTCTCGCGATCGATCGGGCCTGGGCGGCGATCGATCGCGAGATACAAAAATATGAGTTTTTGGATTTTTTGTGGGATTTTTGGATATTGGACTATAATTAGCTTCTAATATCGATTTGTATGGTTATGCAGAACCATCCCAGGTACCCACAACTTCAAGGAGATAAAGTTCTACAACTTCTCCATTTTTTGGGATTAAGGTACGTAAGAGACGTACGGGCATCGGACGGTAACACATTCCTAAACTATGATTATGCATTGAATGCATAAGTATTTATGATGTTTATGATGATGATTATGATAAGTAACTTATGATGATGATGTTATGATAAATAAAGATGATACGATATTTACGATGACGATTATGATAAGATGATGATGTTTATAAGATGATGATGTTTATAAGATAATAATGTTTATAAGACGATGATGCTTATAAGATGATGATGTTTATAAGATGATGATGCTTATAAGATGATGATGTTTATAAGACGATGATGCTTATAAGATGATGATGCTTATAAGATGATGATGTTTACAAGATGATGATGTTTATAAGATGACGAAGTTTATGATATGATGATGATGATGTATGTTTAACATTGTTATTAAGAATGGTTGAATGTCCTGTGGTTGTTATGGGCAAGCGAGGAAGGTACTTGCCGCTCACATAACTAGCGAGGGGATACATCCGCTATCAAGGCGTAAGCGAGGGGTATCATAATTCCGCTAAGCGAGGAGATACATCCGCTATCAAGGTGTAGCGAGGGGTATCACAATTCCGCTTTATGTCGAGCGAGGGGGCCAATTATGCCGCTGTCATAATAGCACCAGGACAGTCCCATTTCTAATTAACATTGTTGATTATGAGCTTATGAATGAAGTACGATTTTAATCATTTTGTCAAGAACTAATGATTATATGGATGACTATGAAACAGGGACAACCAAAGAGGGTTAATGCGATTAACCAGGAAGTATATGTTACCGAATACTTTCATGCATTTATTTATATGCCATTACCTTATGATGTTAAGTAACGATGTATATGCTCATGATGGGTTGTTCCTGTAGGTACACTTTTGGACTAAAGGACTAAGGGCCGGGTTGAGACAGTGAGCTATGAGGAGCATGAAAGAAGTTAGGATACAAGATTTTTGGATAGTCTCTACTCTAGGAGTAGTATAATTCTATCGCCTTAACATTCATTTGAGAATGTAATTAATTAACCCTTAATCAACCTTGTTATCATATTATATAATGCATATTAGATTTAATTAAAGGATTTCAAAAAGCCTTATTGGCCCAAACCCAATATATTAATTAAATCCATATATCTAATATTTATAATTAAGACTCTTCTTAATTAATTAATTCATCCAATGAATTATATCTCCCTTTATCGATTTAATCTTTTGTGTGACCCGATAGGATCTTACAATGTTGGTAGTGACATAAAATCTAATTTTATGTCACAAGCAATGAACGGTATCTAGCAACACATCAAGGGTACCCAAATTATAAGAATGTCATTGACTCGACATAACCTACGGACTGTGATAATATTAACCATGTAATTTAATCCATTTGTCCAATGTGTTTAGATTGAACACGAGTCATGGAATAGTCATACTCATATATTCAATCTTTTATTTCTTGATCCCCAAGTAGAACTAGAATAAACGAATAAGCTCGATATCACATATCGACTCATTCAAGCACCGCCATGCATTTTAGTCTTACTTGATCAAGAGCCCAAACACTTCTCCTGTTATATAGGAGGGACAAATCCTTTCTTGATCACTCAACATCCCTCTACATAATTCGTGGTGTATCCAATGATTGTCTTTATAGTTTACCCTGTTACAGGTAACATTTGACAATATCAAGATACATAACTCCTTATGTTGGGATCTCTGGTGATCTCAAGTCTTAAGGATTACATACATTATTATCACTATGAGAATTGCTTATGACGTTCATATAACTATCCATGTAGCATTCTCATGGTGGGTCTGTCCAGTACATCGTTCTCTAACATGCACCCATGTGTTGATTTGATATCTCATATCTATGAACAATTCATCAATCAAAACATACTAGTCTCAATGTATTATCATTATCCTGATTCATGATAATACTTGACTAGGGACAATCTTTAAGAACAATACAATATTATTCTAAGGACATTAACTTATATATTAATTCATGTTACACAGATATTCGAATAATATATAATAATGAATCGCCATTAATAAAACCATAATACATTGTATGCCATAAACAATCATCTAATGAGTTGTCTCAGGGCATATCACAACAAATCTCCCACTTGCACTAAGACCAATCAGACATATACTTAAAGCCTAGAGATCTAGTATGACGATCATGCTACTACTGTGATAGTGGCTTTGTCAGTGGGTCAGATACATTATCATCAGTTGGTACTTTGCATATTTTTACATCTCCTATTTCAACGATTTCTCGAATGAAATGAAAACGCCGAAGTATGTGCTTGGATCTTTGGTGAGATCTAGGTTCCTTAGTCAATGCGATTGCTCCATTGTTGTCACAATAGAGTTCAATCGGATCTAGTATGCTAGGCATCACCCCAAGTTCAGAAATGAACTTCTTCATCCAAACAGCTTCCTTTGCTGCATCTGAGGCAGTAATGTATTCAGCTTCAGTTGTAGAATCGGCTACTGTCTCTTACTTTGAACTCTTCCAGCTTACAGCACCTCCATTTAGGCAAAACATATATCCTGATTGCGATCGGAAATCATCTTTGTCGGTTTGGAAGCTTGCATCAGTGTAACCTATTACATTGAGCTCTTCCTCACCTCCATAAATCAAGAATGTATTAGTTCTTCTCAAGTACTTCAGGATATTCTTGACTGCAATCCATTGACATTCACCTGGATCAACCTGATATCTGCTCGTCATGCTCAGAGCATACGAGACATCGGGACGAGTACATATCATGGCATACATGATAGATCCAATAGCTGACGCATATGGAATCTTACTCATGCGTTGTCTCTCATCTGGTGTTGAAGGACACTGATCCTTCGAGAGATGTATCCCATGTGTCATAGGCACGAATCCTTTCTTTGATTCTTGCATGCTAAACCATTTTAGCACTTTGTCTATGCATGTACTTTGACTTAGGCCAAGCAATCTTCTTGATCTATCTCTATAGATCTTGATACCTAATACATAGGTGGCTTCACCCAAGTCTTTCATAGAAAAGCAATTCCCTAGCCAAATCTTTACAGATTGTAAGGCAGAGATATCATTCCCAATTAGAAGTATGTCATCTACATACAATATTAGGAAGATAATTATGCTCCCACTGACCTTCTTGTAGACACAACGTGCATCTACGTTTTTGATGAAGCCAAACTCTTTGACTGCATCATCAAAACGAAGATTCCAACTCCGAGAAGCTTGCTTCAATCCATAAATGGATCGTTGTAGCTTGCATATCTTTCCAGCATCCTTTGGATTAACAAAACCCTCAGGTTGTGTCATGTACACATCCTCAAGTAAATTTCCATTAAGGAAAGCTGTTTTGACATCCATCTGCCAGATTTCATAATCATGAAATGCAGCTATTGCAAGTAAGATCCTAATGGATTTAACCATGGCAACTGGTGAAAAAGTTTCATCATAGTCAATACCATGAATTTGTTTGAAACCTTTAGCAACCAGTCGACCTTTAAAGGTTTGTACATTACCATCCATGTCGGTCTTTTTCTTGAAAATCCATTTGCACCCTATGGGTCTTACCCCTTCAGGCGGGTCAACCAAAGTCCATACTTGGTTTGCATACATGGATTCCATCTCAGATTTCATGGCTTCATGCCATTTTTCAGAATCAGGGCCCATTATAGCTTGTTGATAAGATGACGGTTCATCCTCATCAATAAGTAGTAAGTCACCTTGTTGAGTCACAAGAAATCCATATCTCTGTGGTTCACGGTGTTCTCTTACAGACCTACGCTGGGCTTGTGTCTCTTGAACAGGCATTTCATCCACAACAGCTTGTGGTATCTGCTTTGTTTCCATCTCAATATCATGTTCAATGTTTTCTTGTGGTTGAACTTCACTAAGTTCTATTTGTCTCCCACTGGTTCTTCTCGAAATAAATTCTCTTTCAAGAAATACACCAGTCCGAGCAACAACTACTTTGTTCTCGGAGGGATGATAGAAATAGTATCCTTTCGTTTCCTTAGGATACCCCACAAATAAACACTTATCAGATTTGGGTCCAAGTTTATTGGAGGCGTGACGTCTCACGTAAGCTTCACAAGACCAAATCTTCATAAAAGACATACTAGGATGCTTCTTAGTCCATATCTCATATGATGTCTTTTCTATTGATTTAGATGAAACACGGTTTAGTATAAATATTGCTGTTTCTAAAGCATGTCCCCAAAAGGAAGTCGGAAGATCTGCATGACTCATCATTGATCGAACCATGTCCAACAAAGTTCGATTCCTCCTTTCGGATGCACCATTCCATTGTGGAGTATACAGATGAGTGAGTTGTGGGACTATCCCACACTCCTTTAGATAGTCATGAAACTCTTGGCTTAGGTATCTCCTCCTTGATCTGATCGGAGGGTTTTGATACTTTTGCCAAGTTGGTTTTGTACTTCATTCTTGAAATCTTTGAACTTTTCAAAGGTTTCATGTTTATGTTTCATTAGGTACACATACCCATGTCTACTGAAGTCATCAGTAAATGTAACGAAGTATTGAAAACCACCTATAGCTTGTGTGCTTATTGGTCCACATACATGACTATGTATGAGACTCAATAAATCATTCGTCCTTTCAACATGTCCCTTGAAAGGAGCTTTAGTCATCTTGCCCATTAAACAAGATTCAAATGTTTCATATGATTCAAAATCAAATGAATCTAATACTCCATCCTTATGAAGTTTTGATATGCGATTCTCGTTTATATGGCCCAAGCGACAATGCCAGAGATAAGTTGGATTTAAATCATTATTCTTAATCCTTTTAGTATTTATGTTATAGAGAGGCATATCTAGATTTAAAACATAAAGACCATTAATCAATTGTGCACTAACATAAAACATCTCATTCAAATAAATGGAGCAACATTTGTCCTTTATAATAAATGAAAAACCAACCTTGTCCAAACAAGAAATTGAATTATGTTTCTAGTAATTGACGGCACAAAATAACAGTCTTGTAAATCTAATAATAAACCAGAAGGCAAAGTTAAAGAGTAATCTCCTATAGCTAATGCATCAACTCTTGCTCCATTTCCCACTCAGAGATCAACCTCGCCTTACGCCAACATCCTACTCCTTTTGAGATCCTGCACATTAACACAAATGTGAGAACCACATCCAGTATCTAATACCCATGATGAAGAAGTAGATAAATTGACTTCTATAACAAAAATACCTGAAGTGGAAGTCACACTTCCCTTTGTCTTCTTAAGATCTTCCAGATATAATTTGCAGTTCCTCTTTCCAATAACCGGTCTCACCGCAATGGAAGCAGTTCCCTTCCTTAGCCACTCCTCCCTTTGGCTTGAGTGCAGAAGCATAAGGCTTAGATTTAACAAAGACTTTCTCGTTCTTCTTAAAGCCTTTTGCTTTAGCCTTTCCCTTGCTTTTATTCACAATAAGAACATTAGTGGGCTTAGACTTTTTTGAGTTTACTTCATATGTTCTCAACATACCAAGCAATTGCGGTAGAGTCTTTTCGATTTCAATCATATTGTAATTCAAGACAAATTGACTGTAGCTATCAGGCAACGATTGCAAGATTACGTCAGTGGCCAACTGTAATACCCCCGAAATGTCATGTTATTATGTGCTATGATGATGATATATGATGTGTTTAAGAGGGTTGTGGTGCATATAATTGGGGGCTATGATTATGTTCTGATAATATGATGTGGGAAGCATGTTGAGTGTTTTAGAGGATGTATTAATTAAATAAAGATGAAAAATATCGAGTTAGGATGTTTTAATGCATCGTGCTAAATACCGGGGCACAATTAAACACCACATGGCACCCCAACCACACCCCCCCCCCCTCAACCCATACCCCCAAGTCAGCTGTACAGCTGCCCATACCCATCACTTTAATCCCTCACCACTCAATCTCCATCATCTCTTCTTCCCCAACCTTTCCCCCCAAAAATCGTCTAGCATTCCAGCTCCAAGTAAGAGGAGGATTTTGATGTTTTCTTGCTAGGAAAACTTGCCAAAAATCGGAGCAAAAGAGGGTGAGAAACCATGTCCTATTTTGGTTTAAGTTGGGTTAAGTTCATGTTTCTACTTGGTGTAAAAATGGCATGCTAGCCTAGGGCTTATTAAACCATCAATTCAAGTTCATTTATGGGGTCTTTATGAAGTTCTTAGCATGTTTACTTGAGTATGAAACTGTGATGTCCCCGAAATGATTAATTGTGTTTAAGGCATTAATTGTGTTCATATGATTAAATATGATTAATTATGGTGGTAATTGCCTTGTGTGTTAGAATTAATTGCCATGTGGAAATGCTTGGTCATGTGGGCTGGTGGAGCATTTCAGGGTGCATGTTGGGCACGTTGGGATAATTGTTATTAGCATGATTTATTTGCCATGGCTAGCAATTAATTTGGAAATCTTGAGTTTAATTGATGTTTTGGTGCATTTTGGATTAATGCTTTTAAAAATATCAGGTTGGGGTGTTTTATACACCATGGGATTGTGGAATGTATTTTAATTAAACTCAAACCCTTATACCCCAACCCCCCCACCTTTACCAAATCACTTTACCTTTACCAAACCACCACCCAAACCCTTCCTTTTCTCTTCATTTTCGTTTTTGAGCTTAAGGGTGAAGAGAAATTCTTGCAAAAAGTTGATTTGTGGAGTTTATTGGGAGATTTGAGGTCCCCAAGAGGTATGGATGCCTCCATGTCATTTTTGTTGTGTTTGGTTTAGTTTTGAAATGGTTTTGAATGATTTTGAAATGGGTTTGTTGTGGGTTTGTGGGGTCCTCTTTACTTAATCCATTATGTATCATGTTAACATACATATGTGAGTCTGAATTAAGTAATAATATACACTGATTAAGAGTATCTTACTAGTTAAGTTGTTACAGATATAAGATGTACCAAACCCTGATACAAAAACCAACTAACTTTGTTTTTCTCCATATACATTACATGTAAAACTAACAACCTAAGCCAGTACAACTCCTATGCAGTGGTTCACCTCGCAGCGGAATAAGACTCACGATTCCCACGTCTATGCAATCCTACAGAAACATTCACAAGACGTGAGTATAGATAAACAACTATCTCAGTGCGATATCAAAACACAATATCAATAACAATGATAAAGCACAATAAATCATCAAATGTGAATGTTCTGTATCATGCATCCACCAATGCATCATGTCATGACATGTCTCAACAAGTACCCTATTATCACGAGACTAAAATGATATGCCTATTCAGCTCAATATGTCAGTGAAACCACCTCACATCTTCATATTAGCAGCACATATCATAGTACCGTCCTCAAATGATAATAGCCAGAGCATATACCCAAAAACCGGCGTATATCTCTATATAGCATAACCGAGCATATACCCAAACCAGGCGTATATCTCTCTGTCACATAACCGAGCATATATCCAAACCAGGCATATATCTCTATGTAACATAACCAAGCATATACCCAATACCAGGCGTATATCTCAAATGCATAACCGAGCATATACCCAAACCAGGCGTATATCTCTACCACATGATATCCATGAATGTACAGGCATATGATACTACCAATCATATGATAATAATACAACACAATTCATATGATATCAATCTCATAACATCATCACACAATATCTATACTCCGTACGTCAACACGTACCTGTACTGCGACACAAACGAGATAAATTAGGCGTCACTGGCTAAGTGCCTCGTTGTCCTGTCCCCTGAGATGATGCTACAACAATGCCAACAATATATCATGTTATCATAGGCATTAAAATCAAATTCTACAAAAATATAACATTTTTCAACTTTTCTACATCACCGATCGATCGCTACCAACACCGATCGATCGCCATAACATTCTGTCCCCTCGCGATTGATCGCCATCTCTCGCGATCGATCGCCAAAGCGTTCTGTTTGCTCGCGATCGATCGCCACATTTTCACCGATCGATCGCTACATGTATAAACCGCCTTAAAATTTACTCTGTCTCGGCGATCGATCGCCACAAAGCTCGCGATCGATCGCCGATGTCCAGAAAGTTTAGAACATGGCGATTTTCAAGCTTATCTCCATGGTTCTTCTCCTATAACTCAAATTGAACCATTTCAACATGTTTCTTGCAATCCCTAGGAACATATGAACATGTTTCTAACATCATAGATTCCAAATAAGAGTATAGAAACATGATACAATTTTTCACATGAACATTGGATAGTTTACTTCACATATGCAACACCAATGACATAATTCAAGTGTAAAGCTATGAATTCTTACCAAGATGTGAAGAAATCACTTCACTTAACTTCCTAGCTCAAATCACAAGTGAAAAATCAAGCTTCAACTAATAAAATCTCTAAGGGTTTGGAGAGGAGCTTTGTAGAGATTTTGAGGTGAAAGTGGTGTAGTATGTGATTCCACCTCCCTACTCCACTTGATATAGATCCTTAGTTCCCTAATTCACTTGCTATCATGTCATTTAAAGGTAATTACATGTTAAGTAACATGTACATGAAATGAACTCCAAATTCAAATGCAATTCAAATTGCAAGTAAATTCACATGCATATTCAAATGCCTACTAGTTCATGACTTGATATGTTAGTAAATTATTGTACACCAAGTTTCATTCCTTGCCCTTGCCATATATCATTTCATACATGTATTATTTCATTTTTGGTTCCACCGGAACCCCCAATATCATACCGCCAATTGATATAATTACACCATAATCATATCACACGTGTATACAACAAATCGAGGCATTACAATTCTCCCCCACTTATTGAATTTCGTCCTCGAAATTGCATATACAAATATCATAATACATGCTGCACATAAGAACATATCTGATATATGTAACATAAGAAACATGTATAAATAACATATCAACATACCAGAAAACAAATCCGGATATCGTTGCATCATATGCTGCTCCGTCTCCCACGTTGCCTCTTCGACACCCCCTTCACCATAGGAATCACTTTATTACGCAACCTGCGTTCAGCTCGATCCAAGATCATAACCGGTCGTTCATCATACGACACATCTGTATCCAACTGTACATCAGGTAACTGTAATACATGACTCGGATCTGGTTCATACTTCCTCAACAGTGAAACATGAAAAACATCATGAATACTACTCAATGCCGGTGGTAGTGCCAAGCGATATGCCAACGTACCAATACGTTGCAATACCTCATACGGACCAACATACCGTGGAGACAAATTTCCACGCTTACCAAACCGTACTACACCTTTAAAAGGTGAGATTTTCAAGAACACACGGTCACCAACTTGAAATTCAAGTTGTCTACGTCGCTTATTGGCATACGCAGCCTGTCTATCCTGAGCAGCTTTAAGTTTCAATCGAATGACCTTTACTTTCTCTTCCATTTCATGAATCATATCCGGTCCATGTAAAGTAGACTGATCTACATCATCCCAATACAATGGCGATCTACATCGTCGCCCATACAAAGCCTCAAATGGTGCCATCTATATACTAGACTGATAACTGTTGTTATATGAAAATTCCACTAATGGCAACGACTCTTGCCAAGAGGTATCAAACTCTAATACACAGGCACGCAACATATCCTCAAGCGTCTGTATCGTACACTCTGTTTGTCCATATGTTTGAGGATGATATGCTGTACTCAACTGTACTTCAGTTCCCAACGCTGTCTGTAATCCTTCCCAAAAATGAGAAGTAAACCTCGGATCCCTATCCGATACAATGGAAACTGGAATACCATGTAGTCTCACTACATGTTGAATGTACAACCATGCCATTCTTAGATATGTAAACGTCATACAATATGGCACAAAATGAGATACTTTGGTGAGTCGGTCAACAATCACCCAAATAGCATCGCAACCAGAAGACGTCCGTGGCAAATGAGTCACAAAATCCATCGTGATATGTTCCCATTTCCACTGAGGAATTTCCAAACTATGTAATTCACCTCCTGGTCTTTGTCTTTCCGCTTTCACTTGTTGACAGATCAAACATCGTTTCACAAAGCTCAATACATCCTGTTTCATACGTTTCCACCAAAATTGTGTACGTAAATCATGATACATTTTCTTCCCTCCAGGATGTATACTGTATCTACTACAATGAGCACGTTGTAGTAGTTCTTGGCGTAGTCCCAATGAAGCAGGTACTACCCAAAAATTTCTGTATTTCAAAGTTCCATCATTGGTAAGTACAAATTGAGATGTTTGTCCTTGACTTATCCTTTCCTTCCACTGTTGTACTTCATCATCAGTCAGTTGTGCCGTTCTGATTTTCTCAAAAATGTCGGGTTCAACCAACAATGTTGATACCCATACTGGCTCTATTTCCACATCAAAATCATAACCTAAAGTACAACAAGAAGTCATCAATGTGGATAACTGAATCATCTCATCAGCCGTATGATGTACCTTTCGACTCAAGGCATCTGCTGTAAGATTAGCTTTTCCTGGATGATATTCAATCTCACAATCATAATCTTTCAACAGATCCATCCATCTCCTTTGTCTCATATTCAACTCCGCTTGAGTGAATAGAAATTTTAAACTCTTATGATCTGTGTATATGGTAAACGACGTACCATATAAATAATGTCGCCATATCTTCAATGCAAAGACAATGGCAGCCAATTCCAGATCATGTACTGGATATCTCATTTCATGTGGCTTCAACTGTCGTGTTACATAAGCCACTACATGTTTGTCCTGCATCAATACACAACCCAAACCAAGTAAAGATGCATCAGTATATAATGCAAACCTGTCATGCTCTGATGGAATGATCAAGACTGGAGCTGTAGTCAGTCGATGTTTCAATTCCTGAAAACTACGCTCACAAGCCTCTGACCATTGAAATGATACTCCCTTCTGTGTCAAATGTGTCAATGGTTTGGCGATCGCTGAAAATCCTTCAACAAACCGTCTATAATATCCAGCCAAACCCAAGAAACTACGAATCTCTGGCACAGAAGTAGGTGCTGACCAATTCAACACTGCTTCCACTTTCTTTGGATCAACTGATATACCTTCTTCTGAAATAACATGTCCTAAAAAGCCGACACTTGTCAACCAAAACTCACACTTACTGAGTTTGGCATACAACTGATGTGTCCTCAACAATTGCAATACCATATGCAAATGTTGAACATGTTCTGCATCACTTTGCGAATAGATCAGTATATCATCGATAAAGACAATGACAAATCGATCAAGGTATTCCTGAAACACACGATTCATTAAACTCATAAAGACAGCAGGAGCATTGGTTACTCCAAATAGCATTACCAGAAACTCATAATGTCCATAACGAGTTCTGAATGCTGTCTTCTGTATATCTCCTTCCCTCACACGTATTTGATGATATCCTGACCTCAAATCAATCTTAGAATAAATCCTTGATCCCTGCAACTGATCAAACAAATCATCAATACGAGGAAGAGGATATTTATTCTTTATTGTTACCTTGTTCAATTGTCGATAGTCAATACACAATTGCATTGTCCCATCCTTCTTCTTAACAAATAAGACCGGAGCACCCCAAGGCGATACACTAGGACGTATGTACCCCTTGTCCAATAAGTCTTGTAATTGAGTTTTCAATTCTTTCAATTCAGTCGGTGCCATCCGATAAGGAGCCCGTGAAATTGCAGAAGTACCAGGTATTAAATCAATACCAAATTCTACTTCTCGACTCGGTGGGAATCCAGGTATCTCATCTGGAAACACATCCGCATATTCTGCAACCACTGATATCTCCTCCACTTTCCTTTCTCTTTTCGGTTCAGTGATATCCAGGGCATAAATCAAATAACCCGCATGTCCACGTTCTAACAAACGCGACATTCGGATTGCTGATATCAAAGGAATCCTTGCCCTCGATCCTTGGCCATAGAAGAACCATGGATTTCCAGTCTCAGACTGAACTCTCACTATCTTCTGACTACAATCCACAACAGATTGATATTTACTCAACACATCAATTCCGAGGATGCAATCAAAATCTGACATGTCTAACACAATCAAATCAGCCTGTAGGCCATACTCAGTCTCAAACTGAATAGCACAATCAGACACACTCTGACAAGTCATCACAGTAGTTCCCATGGGTGTCGAAACATAAAGAGGCATCAACAGTGGAGACGAGCATATATGATACTGATCAATAAATGCTTGTGCAATAAAAGAATGTGATGCACCAGTATCAATCAACAGTAAAGCAGGATAAGTAAACAAAGTACACTTACCCGCTATCACATCATCAGGAGCTGCCTCTGCTTCTTCCCTGTTCAGTGCATACACCTGAGCATGAGGTGTTCCTGTCCTCTGTCCTCCACCAGACTGTGGTACACCCTGTGGTCTCTCAATCACGGATCACATGTCCTGGCCTCCCACAACGGAAACAAACTACTGGATTCAATTGAGGACAATCTCGTTTCAAATGTGGTCCACCACATTTAAAACATTGCACACCACTGCCACTACTACTGCCTTGGAACTGTCCCTTAGATTTCCGATCACCCCCTTTTTGTGATCCAAAACGTTTCCCACTAAACCGAGATGAAGATGCACCACCTCGTGATGATTTAAATGGTTCTCCTCTTGGTCTCATACTGTCAGATGTAGGTGGTTGGGCTTGTCCAACATCCTTGTATACCCCTACGGCAATCTCAGCCATCTCAGCCCTAGTCAATGCTTCTTCATATGATGTAGGGTTATTGGACATGACCCTATCAAACAATTCAGGCCTCAACCCTTTCACAAATTGTCTGATCTTTGCCTTTGTGTTGACAGCAATATGTGGCACATACCGGAGCAAAGAAGAATAGTGCACAGCATAGTCAGATACTGTCATTGCTCCCTGTCTCAAATTTGTAAATTCATCCTCTTTCCTCTGCCTTGCAGCAACAGAGAAATAATGCTCCAGGAACTTAGTTCTAAACACATCCCAGTTAACTGTTTGTCCTTGAGCCCTCAACTCAAGTACTGTGGACTTCCACCACATCATAGCTTTCTTAGCTAACTGGAATTCAGCTAAGCGTAACCAAGCTGTCTTAGCACACGGTGCTGATACAAATATATGTTCTATACGTTCCAGCCACTCCTCTGATAGTTCCCCTGATTCAGTCCCCTCAAACCTGGGTGGCTGATAACTCAGAAACCGCGTCAAAGTCAATTCTCCAGGCAATAGTACCTGTTCCACTGGCCCTTGCTCAATCGGTGGTGGTGGCACAGGCACCATCCTCACACTAGCATTGCCACTCAGGGCATCCCCAACATCCTCACGATACCCTCTGTCTGTCATAGCTGTAGATCAAGGGTTAACAATAACATTTACAAGTATATAACATGTTAGAATAACATCATATTCCAAATACTAACATGCTATTACCATTCTCAAAGTGTTTAGGTAACTCCCTAATACACTTCCTCTACCCATGTTCACCCCGTTCTCGAACCACTGCTCTGATACCACTAATGTGGGGTCCTCTTTACTTAATCCATTATGTATCATGTTAACATACATATGTGAGTCTGAATTAAGTAATAATATACACTGATTAAGAGTATCTTACTAGTTAAGTTGTTACAGATATAAGATGTACCAAACCCTGATACAAAAACCAACTAACTTTGTTTTTCTCCATATACATTACATGTAAAATTAACAACTTAAGCCAGTACAACTCCTATGCAGTGGTTCCTCGCAGCGGAATAAGACTCACGATTCCCACGTCTATGCAATCCTACAGAAACATTCACAAAACGTGAGTATAGATAAACAACTATTTCAGTGCGATATCAAAACACAATATCAATAACAATGATAAAGCACAATAAATCATCAAATGTGAATGTTCTGTATCATGCATCCACCAATGCATCATGTCATGACTTGTCTCAACAAGTACCCTATTATCACGAGACTAAAATGATATGCCTATTCAGCTCAATATGTCAGTGAAACCACCTCACATCTTCATATTAGCAGCACATATCATAGTACCGTCCTCAAATGATAATAGCCAGAGCATATACCAAAAACAGGCGTATATCTCTATATAGCATAACCGAGCATATACCCAAACCAGGCGTATATCTCTCTGTCACATAACCGAGCATATATCCAAACCAGGCATATATCTCTATGTAACATAACCAAGCATATACCCAATACCAGGCGTATATCTCAAATGCATAACCGAGCATATACCCAAACCAGGCGTATATCTCTACCACATGATATCCATGAATGTACAGGCATATGATACTACCAATCATATGATAATAATACAACACAATTCATATGATATCAATCTCATAACATCATCACACAATATCTATACTCCGTACGTCAACACGTACCTGTACTGCGACACAAACGAGATAAATTAGGCGTCACTGGCTAAGTCCCCTGAGATGATGCTACAACAATGCCAACAATATACATGTTATCATAGGCATTAAAATCAAATTCTACAAAAATATAACATTTTTCAACCTTTCTACATCACCGATCGATCGCTACCAACACCGATCGATCGCCATAACATTCTGTCCCCTCGCGATCGATCGCCATCTCTCGCGATCGATCGCCATATTGTTCTGTTTGCTCGCGATCGATCGCCACATTTTCACCGATCGATCGCTACATGTATAAACCGCCTTAAAATTTACTCTGTCTCGGCGATCGATCGCCACAAAGCTCGCGATCGATCGCCGATGTCCAGAAAGTTTAGAACATGGCGATTTTCAAGCTTATCTCCATGGTTCTTCTCCTATAACTCAAATTGAACCATTTCAACATGTTTCTTGCAATCCCTAGGAACATATGAACATGTTTCTAACATCATAGATTCCAAATAAGAGTATAGAAACATGATACCATTTTCACATGAACATTGGATAGTTTACTTCACATATGCAACACCAATGACATAATTCAAGTGTAAAGCTATGAATTCTTACCAAGATGTGCAGAAATCACTTCACTTAACTTCCTAGCTCAAATCACAAGTGAAAAATCAAGCTTCAACTAATAAAATCTCTAAGGGTTTGGAGAGGAGCTTTGTAGAGATTTTGAGGTGAAAGTGGTGTAGTATGTGATTCCACCTCCCTAATCCACTTGATATAGATCCTTAGTTCCCTAATTCACTTGCTATCATGTCATTTAAAGGTAATTACATGTTAAGTAACATGTACATGAAATGAACTCCAAATTCAAATGCAATTCCAATTGCAAGTAAATTCACATGCATATTCAAATGCCTACTAGTTCATGACTTGATATGTTAGTAAATTATTGTACACCATGTTTCATTCCTTGCCCTTGCCATATATCATTTCATACATGTATTATTTCATTCTTGGTTCCACCGGAACCCCCAATATCATACCGCCAATTGATATAATTACACCATAATCATATCACACGTGTATACAACAAATCGAGGCATTACAGGGTTGGTGTTGTTTTGGTTGAGGGTTGGATTTAGGTTTGTTTGAGGAGTATTTTGAAGGTTTATGTTGTTATTTATATTGTTGGTTTGATGGGTTAAGTGTTGGTATGGGTTGGAAGGAATTTTGGTGCAAAAATGGTGAAAAATCGCGTGTCTGTGCGAGGCGATCGACCGCCTGAAAAGAGGCGACCGATCGCCTATGGGCAGTAGCCAAATTGCAGGGCAGGCGATCGATCGCCTGAAATGAGGCGACCGATCGCCGAGAGGCAGTAGCCAATTCAAGGGGTAGGCGATCGATCGCCATATTTGGCGCGATCGATCGCCGCGAAGAAAAATTTGAGGCGTTCGATCGCCAGCTGTAGAATTTTGAAAAATGATTTCTTTTGACGAATTTTTGGTATTTGGCCAGAGATTATGGATGTTAATTTCGGAATGTTAATCACTTAATTAAGACTCTTCTTAATTAATTAATTCATCCAATGAATTTAATTTCCCTTATCGATTTAATCTTTTGTGCGACCCGATAGGATATTGTAATGTTGGCACTGACATAAAATCTCATTTTACGTTTCAAGCATTGAGCGGTATCTAGCAACACATCAATGCTACCCAAATTACAAGAATGTCAATGACTCGACATAACCTTTAGAACTTGTGATAATATTAATCATGTAACTTAATCCCTTTGTCCTTTGTGTTTAGATTGAACACGAGTCATGGAATAGTCATACTCGTATATCCAATCTTTATTTCTTGATCCCCAAGTAGAACTAGAATAAACGAATAAGCTCGATATCTCATATCGACTCATTCGAGCATGGCCATGCATTTTAGTTCTCACTTGATCAAGGGCCAAACACATCTCTTGTTATATAGGAGGGACAAATCCTATCTCGATCAGTCAACATCCCTCTACATAATTCGTAGTGTATCCAATAGTCGCCTTTATAGATTACCCTGTTACGGGTAACGTTTGACGATATCAAGATACATAATTCCTTATGTTGGGATCTCTGATGATCACAAGTCGTAAGGATTTCATACATTATTATCACTATGAGAATTGCATATGACGATCATATAACTATCCATGTTGCATTCTCATGGTGGGTCTGTCCAGTACATCGTTCTCTAACATGTACCCATATGTTGATTTGATATCTCATATCAATGAACAATTCATCGATCAACATATACTAGTCTCTACGTATTATCATTATCCCTATTCATGATAATACTTGACTAGGGAAATCTTTAAGAATAATACAAAATTATTCTAAGGACATTAACATATATATTAATTCACAATGCACAGTTAAAAGAATAATATATAATAATGAATTGCCATTCATAAAACCATAAACATCGTATGTCTTAAACAATCATCTAATGACTTGTCTTGGGGCATATCCCAACAAATCTCCCACTTGCACTAAGACCACTCAGACATATACCTAATGCCTAGAGATCTAGTATGACAATCATGCTTCTGCTGTGATAGCGGCTTCGTCAATGGGTCAGATACATTATCATCTGTTGGTACTTTGCATATTTTAACATCTCCCCTTTCAACGATTTCTCGAATGAAATGGAAACGCCTAAGTATGTGCTTGGATCTTTGGTGAGATCTTGGTTCCTTAGCCAATGCGATCGCTCCATTGTTGTCACAATAGAGTTCTATCGGATCTTTGATGCTAGGTACCACTCCAAGTTCAGAAATGAACTTCCTCATCCAAACAGCTTCCTTTGCTGCATCCGAGGCAGCAATATACTCAGCTTCCGTTGTAGAATCGGCTACTGTTTCTTGCTTTGAACTCTTCAGCTCACAGCACCTCCATTCAGGCAATACACATATCCAGATTGCGATCGAAAATCATCTTTGTCGGTTTGGAAGCTTGCATCAGTGTAACCCATTACATTGAGCTCTTCCTCACCTCCATAAATCAAGAATGTATCCTTAGTCCTTCTCAAGTACTTTAGGATATTCTTGACAGCAATCTAGTGACCTTCACCTGGATCAACTTGATATCTGCTCGTCATGCTCAAAGCATACGATACATCGGGACTAGTACATATCATGGCATACATGATAGATCCAATAGCTGACGCGTATGGAATCTTACTCATGCGTTGTCTCTCATCTGGTGTTGAAGGACACTGTTCCTTCGAGAGATAAATGCCATGCGTCATAGGCACGAATCCTTTCTTTGATTCTTGCATGCTAAACCTTTTAAGCACTTTGTCTATGTTTGTACTTTGACTTAGACCAAGAAGCCTTCTCGATCTATCTCTATAGATCTTGATTCCTAATACATAGGTGGCTTCTCCTAAGTCTTTCATCGAAAAGCAATTCCCTAGCCAAATCTTTACAGATTGCAAGGCAGGGATATCATTTCCAATAAGAAGTATGTCATCTACATACAACACTAGGAAAATGATTACGCTCCCACTGACCTTCTTGTAGACACAAGGTTCATCTTCATTTTTGATAAAACCA